>VYZT01019857.1:0-31768 GCA_013400735.1 Pomatostomus ruficeps | reverse complement strand
GACTGGAATAACCCCACTGATGTCTGGGCAGTAAGAGAAATCTCTTCTGAGTAACTGCTGCTATTCCAGACTTGCCCCTGGGAATCCCAATTAAATGATTAAAGGATCTTTCTAGGGAAGAGGTGTGAAAATCCTGTCTCGGTAAAGTGGAGTCAGAAACTCGACAGCCCAGCTCTCTCCTGATTTACAGAGCCCCAAAACACCAAGAACTTGCTGTTCACCGGATTACACAAGGATAGGATGAGCAATAATCCCAGGAGAGGAATCCCTACTTGGTAATTTTCTTCTTCACGTGATTGTTTCAAATTCAGAGAATCCCAGAATGGTTTAGCTTGGAAGGGACCTCAAAGCTCATCCAGGGACACCCCCAGGTGCTCCAAGTCCCATCCAACCTGGCCTTGCGCTCCCATTCACGCAGGCCGGAGGGAGAAAAAGCGAGGAAAAGCTCCCTTTTCCCATCCAACCCTCAGACTGGGATGGCAGCACCAAGAAATGCCAGGGATCGTCATCAGAGCCGTGTCTGTGCACGGCTCCAGCGCAGCTCTAACGGCAAAAATCAGGATGCTCCTTCACAGCACAGACAGCACCAGCCTGAGCTTCCACCACTCAAACCCAACACCTGCAGCGTTTCCTTGTGGAAAACCCAGGGCAGTTTAGGAAGAATGGAAATTCCCCAGCTTGATAGGAATGGCACAGAGTTCCTCAGGAATGCTTCAAAGTGCGCTGTTGAATCAGATTTCGCAATTTTCCGGTAAAATTCTGTTGCTTTCTGTGAATTTTTATCAATTGTGTACAACGAGCAGTGACAGAGCCAACACCCACCACAACCACTGATCTGATCATGGCACAGGAAATAAAAAAAGAAGCTTTTTTTTAAAAAAACCTATTTAAACAGCACAGATTGTATCAATATCAGACCGTACCAGAACTCTCTGCGTTTTCCGTCTGTAGAAATTCTAAGAATCTCTACATCCAGCTCAACCTTGGGGCTCAAAAGGTTCCAATCATTTTCTGTTTGCTCCAGAAGAAAATGATAAAACGATCCCTCATCCCACCACTCCAGGAATTTGTTTATGTTCCCAAAATCCACAGGGAAGGAGCCACCGGCAGAAAGGTGACCGTGGGTTGGAGGAACTCTGAAGAAATCTTGAATAAATCGTGGTGGAAACCGAAGGGTGACACCACGAACAATTTCTCCTCTCCAACCATGAAACTACGCCAACCTTCCTTCCACTGAAAAGCTGACACTCGCCAAGAGGTTTTTTGCCATCATCAGTTGAAAAGATCATTTTTGGAGTATTAAATTAATGGGCATCAGGGAGTGATTTAATATTAATTCAGCATCACAGATAGAGGAACATTTAATAGAATAAAATAAATTTCCTAAGGCACTTCGGACCACCCTGCACATGTTAATAGAGGAACAGATCCTTTGTAAACAACTCAGTTGTATCAAAACAGCATTAAAAATGTTTTAATTTTCTGTAGCAATACATTTTAATAATAATTGCCATAGAAATCCCCTTTTTTTTTCCTTTCCCAGCAAATTCCCAAGGCTTGCCTTAAGGCCTTACATTGGCACATCCTGAAATGAAAGCTCTGACAATTCCCACATTTGGGCAAAGTCCAGATCTGGGTTGGAAAAGGGTGATTTTGATCTATTTTAGGAGGTTTATTACTTCCAGAAGTCATTAACTTCTCTGGAGAAACACTTTTCAAGCCTTCAAAGAATGACATTTCCATAGAAAAGAGAAAGATACGGTGAATTTAAACTTTTTTCTCTTTTCCAGCTGGCCACTTTTCCAGCTCTGACGGCTCCCAGCAGGAATTCCACAGGACTATCCACAAAGCAGCGGGTTTGGTTTGGGGCATGTGAATGGTGACAACTCTCCAGTCCCAAACAGCTGGAATTCCCTGCAGGGCTTAAAGTCTGGAGAATCACAGATCGTCTTCAGAATCATATTTAACCTCCTGAATGATCTCACGGGAATTATGATACATAAAATGCCATTGCTTTGGAATTTTTAGGGAACAAAACACCGGATTTACGTTTTCTGCTTGTATAACTAATAAAAACTATTTTTGGTGTTTTTCTTTATATGGAAATGACCTATAAAGGACATTTCCCAAAATGCCCAGTGGCTTTAGTGATTGGAAAAGAGCAGGAGCAGCCCAAGTTTTGAAACTCGAAGGAGTTTCAGGCTGAAATTTGGAAGCAGGAACACCACAGAGCTTTGAGCTTTTAATTTTCAAACTGCTGCCTTACCAAACAGAGCCATCTGCGTTCCCTCTGGGAAAGGTTCAACCATTCTGTTCCCATTGACGTGATGTTTCTCTGGAAAAGGGGAGAAAAAAAAAAAAAACCAAACAAAAACCAAGTTAAAATGTGATTATTTGCTTTGTATCAAATCAATTGTTTGTTTCTCACAGATCTGTTGACACCTGAACAGCTCCCATGGGCAGGGACACCTCCCACTGTCCCAGGCTGCTCCAATCCCCGTCCAGCCTGGCCTGGGACACTGCCAGGGATCCAGGGGCAGCCACAGCTTCTCTGGGAATTCCATCCCAGCTCCTCCCCACCCTCCCAGAGAACAATTCCTTCCCAATATCCCATCCATCCCTGCCCTCTTGTAGTTCAAAATCTTTTCCCTGGCATCCCCACACTCATTCTTTTGCTAATAAGACGAATTTTAAACACTGGTGGCAAGCAATGAAATGGCCTGAATTTGAAATAAAAGTTCCTGTTCACAGAATATTTTCCGGGGAGAAAATCAAGATGTTTTCCCAGTGCATGCATTATTTTAATTCCTTCAGTCCTGGTGCTGGTGAGGAATAAATGAGGTCGGATAAGAGATGTGGATTCCCTGAAAAGAACCTTTCCCATTAGCAGGGAGGCACATCCTGAATCCCAGCCGGCATCCAGCATTTACCGACAGCCAGGGAGAAGGGAAAATCGGGGTTATCTGCGAGTGGAGCAAGAGGTGCCGCGAGTCAATCGGTGGCATTTAGGAAAATCGAACGTCCTGCGCCTCCAGAGAGGGGCTCGGGAAGGAAATTGTTGGGAGGCTCCGGAGCGGGAGCGACAGGACCAAGGTTTCAACCTCGTTAGCTGCAGCCGGTATTCCCAACATGATCCATGGCCACGGGAGAGGGGAGAACAGCCAGAAAAATTACAGAACATCGTGTAAGATCAAATAAACTGACCCTGCCCTCGCCCCGACAGCCGCCTCCATTTACGGAGTGAGTGACATCCGTGATGTATGAAGCAGTTATCATTCCAAATGGCCGCGCTTTCAATATATTGAAATGAAAATTAAACTTTCAGAGGTGAGGCGGGCTTGAATGAAAGTAATATTTCCAGAGTTCTCAAGTTGTGTCTCCCGACGTCCTCAACACTTTCGTCCCGAAGATCTCGGCCAGATAAAATGATTCATTTTCTTGTCATTCATACTTTGGCTCACCGGTTTTTTTCCAGTGTTTCCTGCCTAGATGGACTAAATAGTAAAAAATAAACAAAAAAACCCACCCCAAATTTAACAAAACCTTAACAAAATACACATTCATCCTTAGGAAGAAAGTAATAACACCTAAATAACAACGCGGAAGGAACAACAAGTCCCCCTGAGAAGAATTAAAGAATGTCCCGGTTTGGAGCTTTTTACTGAACAGTTTTTCATGTGAAAATATTTTAATTCTCACCTACAAATTGGATTGACTAACTCCAGAAAATCAGGAATGCGAAAAAAACCAGGACGATCCCTGTAGCTTGCCGACAGAAAGAATAAATGACTTTTCCAAGCTCATTGTCATTCCTGAGAGAACGGATTGCACAAAGCAGGAAAAAACCTGGGGTTACAGAGCCATGGAGGGATTTGCAGTCAGCACTGGACTGGCTGTGAGTCCATTTCAGCTTCCTGGGGCTGGAAACAGCAAATCCCACCCAAACACTGTCAATCTGCGGGGTTAATCCATCAGTGGAGGTGGAAAAGCTGAATTAGAAGGACCTGGATCACCAAATCCCAGCCTGGTTTGGTCGGAAGAAACCTTGAAGTTCATTCAGTCATGGGCCAGGACACCTTGAACTATCCCAGGCTGCTCCAAGCTGGCCTGGAACGCTTCCAGGGATGTCATTATATCCTTTTTTTTAATCTCCTTGATGCTCACAGTTCCAAAGAAAGATTGTTAAGGAATCGATTGTTTTATTTTATTGATATTCAAGCTGCCAGAATTTTCACGAACATAAATTCACTAACGACGAGCTCTCAAAACTTCCAAATGCCGCTCCATCCTCAGCTGCCAAAACTCTCTAAATTTTCCAAGCCTGCAAGGATTCCTGTGACACGCTCTGCTCCCTGCTGAGCAGAACAGTCGGAGCTGAGAGCAGCACAGATCCTGGAGGAGCTGACATTCTGTTTCAGCTTCAGGCAGAGGCTGCTTCCGACAGGTGCAGCGCCCACCTCGTGCTCCTGGGATTCTCTGGGTTTTAATGAAATAATCCTACACAGGTCCTCTCTGTCTGTTAAACAGCAAAATGCACGGAAAAATAATCCAAAGCTGCTAAACAGGTGTTTCTTTAGGCATTATTCAACTTTTGCACCTGTCACTGGAGAGTTTCCAATGTAGCCCTCGGCCAAAGAGTCGCTGACTCCGGGTAAAGTTCTGTCTGCACATGGATTATCCCAGAATCACGGAATGGTTTGGGAAGGAATCTTAAAGACCTAAAAACTTCAGCCCCTGCCACAGCCAGGGACACCTCCCACTGTCCCAGGCTGCGCCAAGCCCCGTCCAGCCTGGCCTGGGACACTGCCAGGGATCCAGGGGCAGCCACAGCTTCTCTGGGAATTCTATTCCAGGGCCTCCCCACCCTCCCAGCCAGGAATTCCTTCCCAATATCCCATCCAAATCTCCCCCTTTCCATTTTGAAGCCATTCCCTGTGTCCTGTCCCTCCAGCCCTTGTCCCCAGTCCCTCTCCAGCTCTCCTGGAGCCCCTTTAGGCTCTGGAAGGGGCTCTGAGCTCTCCCTGGATCCTTCTCCTCTCCAGGTGAGCACCCCCAGCTCTCCCAGCCTGGCTCCAGAGGGGCTCCAGCCCTGGAGCAGCTCCGTGGCTCCTCTGGACTCATTCCAGCAGCTCCACATCCTGATTTTGGGACCCCAGGGCTGGGGCAGCTCTGCAGGAGGGGTCTCAGTAGGCCAAGCAGAACCATCTCCCCTCTGCTGCCCTCACCGTGAGTCTGGGTCTCAGCAAACCCCTCAAACAGACAAATCCCACCCACAAACTCCCTGAGTGTTAATTAGCCCAGCTGAAATCACGTTTGATCCCATCCCAGCGATTTCTCAGCGTGGACAATCGAGTTTCAGTGCCCGGACCTGTTCTCTGGCACATTTTAATTTGTTAGGATGCATTTCATTTATCCTCACGGTTCCGTGGGTCGGTGGCATCAGACCCATAATAGAGAAATTTAACAACAAAATATGTTCAAATGAGACAGTTCTGTTAAAAAATATTTCCTTTCAAACCAGCCTGGCTTAGGTTCCAAGCAGATTTACGAGCCCAGAGGAAATTTAAAGAACTCGGGGTTAAAATACCCCCAGTCATTAAATAAACATCACTTCTCTTCTTGTGCACCCAAATGAAGATGCTTAAAAAAGATTTGGCTTTCAGAGAATGTTGATCCAGCAGGGAATGAAAATCACGAATTTTCCGGTCTCCAAATATTCAATCTCAAGCAATCACAGCGAAGATTTGAGACCATTTAAATTCTATTAATAAGAAATTCATATGTTCTTCATATTTGTCTTTTGATTTATTTTTTTTTTCTAAGCCATTAGGGAATACTTAGATTGCATATCCAAACTTGTTTTATCAGAGCAGCCAGAAAGTTATTATTTTTAAATGAAAACTGAGATTCTCGCCTAATCAAATTAATCCAGGAGTAGGGGTCATATTTGTACGCAAGGACTGTTAATTTTCCATGGTAAGTACAGCCAGGAATTGAATTGAAAACAGCTGATTAACCAATTACCAGGAGCCTCCTCCACCTCCTAAAGCACGGCCACGATGGAGAGGAGGAGGAAAAGCAAAGCAGGGACGGGAACACCCCAGAGCAAATCAGCTGCTGCTTGAAGGACTCCTTTCCCCTTCCTTTTTTTGCTTTTTCCTACATTTTTCCTACGTTTTTCTTACATTTTTCCTACATTTCCCATCACACTGCCACGATGGAGGATTTTGGCTACTGAGGGGTTGGGAATTTGGGAGAAAAAACAGATCAGGGAATTACCAGAATTTTTTAAAACAGTTCTAAAAGAATCTCCCAGGTTATTATTTCCAAAAGTGGGATACAAGGCATAAAATAAATCCTAAGGATTGCAAGATGGGCAGTGCAGCGTCACCATTTAACACGTAGTGGCAATAAAGGTCCCTAAGTGCCACCAGAGAGGAGAAATCCCGAGGTAAAGATGACTCAAGGAGCAAAAATAAGGAATTCCCTGCCCTTGGGTGTAAGTTCAACACAGGAAAACTGAGTTCCACGGCACCCAAATCAGCCTTACTGACCAGCACTCACTAAACAAATATTTTCTTTTTCATTTAACTGTTTAAACCTTTTCAAACATCCTCATCTGGTGATATCCAGGAGCTGGATTTGATGATCCCGGGGGGTCCCTTCCAGCTCAGGATGTTGGGATTCTCTGATCCTTTCCAGAGCCTGCGTTGAATTTATGACAGTGAATTTACTCCACTCAGACACACACGGAATTAGCACGGAAGCACAGTGCTGTTAACACAGCAACAGGAAAAAATGCGTTATTTACATTTCCAAATGGAAAACTGGCTCGATGGCCTCAAAATAAAACTCTGTTTCAGTGTATTTTTGTATTATCTGAGGAGGACTTCATTATATTTCATCCACCTGCTTTAGGAAACAGGGATCTGACCCTGGTTGGTGCTCGTGCCTGAGTAAAGGATTCTAGAAACTTCTGGGCTCCAGAATTTCTGTTTGTTTTTCACTTGTGAAAGCCACAACTGGCCAGTGCTTCGCTAAAACAGGCCGTTCATTTACCTGATTTTTTAAACCTAAGGGTGTTCATTTATTTTCTCACAGTTTCATAACCCAAGAGATATTTCCCTAAAGAAAGGGTTCCGTTCTCTGAAAAGGTGCCTGATGCGTGTGCCAAGAGGAGTTACACTTCATGCACCCAATTACGGCATAAATGAGAGTTTGATAAATTGTACAAGGATAGGATTGATCCACATCCTCACTTGTTCAAACAGAGAGCGAAATCAATCCTTTTATTTATACCCATCCCCTCTCCCGAGTCCTCCTGGACACCAGAAAATGCATTTGGGGTGGTTTCTGCAAAGGACAGAGGGAAAGTTTCGCTGTTGAAGAAAACGTTTGTAGGAATTATCTGTAAATGCCCCCTTCTCCAGCCTAAACAAAAACCCTCCCATTTCTCCTTGTTCCTGAAGGTGGAATTCAGATTGCAAATTCTGGGATTTCAAAAACCACCCGACGGAAAAAAGCAGGAAAGCAGAGCCTCGCTGGGGCTCCTGGAGGACTAAAGAACGGCACGGGAGGGACAAGGCTGCTCTCCTTGAGTGGGATGAGATTTTTAATTTATGGCAGCACCTCATCCATAAATCCTTCGCAGCTGGTGATGAAATGGAAGCTCTTCTTTCTTCTCAGGTCTGGTTCAAGCAGCAGAACTGTCAGTTCTAAAAGCTCCTGTGCAGTAAGAAAACCTCCTGTCACCTCAGATGAGCCCTCCAGTGTCACATTTGCAACCCCTTTGTGTCCCGAAGGATATTCTCAGCACAGGGACATCCTGGTCATTTGTCTCCACCGCTGATGAACCTTTTGGATCCTCAGCACTGGCAAAGGGATGGGGAATGGGACCTGCTGGGTTTCCGTCACCTCCCACTTCTCCAGTTCCATCCTCCGCCTGGAGTGATCAGCTCTCAGCTTGTGATCACTTAAAAGGAGGGGCGGCTACATCACAGTAATTCAATAATTTGAATTTTGAATTATTTGAACGATTTTGCCCACAAATATTTGGCCCACTCCATATTTGGAGTATTGCGGTGCTGTCCTCACATGGTGGATCCCAATTATTAAAAAACCCCAGTGTCACTCAATGGAATGTAAGAATCACAAATGCTGTTGAAAAATACCTAAGTTGATTTATTGAAACAGCTCGGGAAAGGAAGACTGGCAGCTGAAATCAGTTTGGAAATGCACGGTGGGGATGACGTCTCGCTGCATCCCGGCCATCAAACAGCCTGGGACACAGGACCCGACCGATGGCACGGACTGTGTGACAGCACAGTGTCAGCTCAACCCCCAAACCACACAGAATCCTCAGAAAGCAGAGGAGCTGCTCAAAGAACAAAGGCCAGGGATCACAGACAGGGTTTGTTCCGCAGTTCCTACCGGGAAATGGGCAGGAAAATAAGGTTTTGGGATGAAAATGAATAAATTTCTTAGAAGAGGGTGGCGGAGGTGCAGAGGAGGAGAAATAATGATTGTGAAATTCCCAATATTCTGGGGCTCAGCCTGGAGCAAAGGAGGCTCAGGGGGCCCTTCTGGCTCTGCACAACTCCCTGACAGGAGGGGGCAGCCGGGGCCCCCGGGCTCTGCTCCCAGGGAACAGGGACAGGAGCACAGGGAACGGCCTCAGGCTGGGCCAGGGGAGGGTTGGGTTGGATATTGGGAACAATTCCTGCCTGGAAGGGGCTGTCCAGCCCTGGCAGTGCTGAAGTTCCCATCCCTGGAGGGATTTAAAATCCCTGTGGATGTGGCACTTGGGGACACGGCTCAGTGGTGGCCTTGGCAGTCAGGAATGGTTGGACTCGGTGATCCCAGAGGGCTTTTCCAACACAAACAATTCTGGGACTGTGAGATTACGTCACTTTCCCACACACAAAACAAACAAAACCCGGGTGAAGGTGACCCTGACTGTGCCCACATCTGCTGCTGGATCTCTGACTCTGTGTAGGTGTTGAATTTTGGAGGTTTGGGGTACAAAAATTCAGGCTAAATTAAATATTCTTAAACTGGGATCCTTGCACTTGGCTTGAGTCATCCACACTGGATATCTCCATCTGAGTGTTCAGCCTTGGATCCTCCTGCGCTCTGGAAAGAAGCAGACACTCGTGCGGTGATTCATGTGACATTGTTTTCTTCAGGATAAAACCAATCACATTTTAAAATGTCACTTTCTGAGCACCGATTATAAGGAAAGCAGCGACAAATTCAGATGAATCCCACCTCTAACCCTGCAGTAATATCACAGAGGTTTAGGATCTGTTCGGGGGAAGGATTAGATGTACCTAGGTGCACAGAAATATTTATTAAAATATTGCCTCCACACCAGTGGAGATTATGGGTTATGAACCAGAACAAATGTTAACAGTAAAACAAATGATCAAAATAGCAAAGGAAACAATGGCAGGGGAAAATAATGACACCAACCTGAAGGAATCTGTGATTGTGTAAAAATCCTGTCCAGAAGGGCTGCCAGGAGATCAGAAAGGTGACACAGATACATGAGATACACAGAGTAGTCAAATCTCGTGATAATTTTGAGATTTCACTTCCCAAAAACCTAACTCACAGAGGTCTGTCATAACATAATGAGCAGTTCTAATTTTTAAATCTTTTTAATCTCCTGGATAAACTGTGGCTGTCTTATCCCTGGAAGTGTCCACGGTCAGGTTGGATGTGGTAACATAAAAGAAAATAACAAAAATAGGGACACCTTCCGCTACTCCAGGTTGCTCCAAGCCCTGTCCAGTGGACACTTTCAGGGATGGGAAGTCTACTAATTGCTGAAATATAAAATAGAAAAGAAAATAGAAGAGCTTGAAGCTGGCATGGAGTTATCCACCGAACAGGGACTGTCCAGGCCATCCCTGCCGTTCCCGCTTTTCCTGGAGCATCAGCGCGGGAACTGAATGAAGATGATAAAACACAACTGGATTTACTTCATAACTACAGACAGCACCTCTCAAAACCCCACTTGAAATTCTTATCTTAACCAGCGTGGAGAAGAATGGCATCGGACGGGCTGGAAAACCAAGAGATCCAAACAAAGGATGGCGATAAACGGAGCGGGAGGCAGCGGGAGGAGATGTCCAGCGGGGTGTGGCGAGCAGGGTCGTTAAGCCTGGGTTTATTTAGCAGCTTTATTAATGATCCCAAGGAAGGGGTGAAAAGCACATGAATAAAACATGCCCTGGGTGCTCATCTGGGACGTGGTGTGCGCACCGTGAAAAACGGGAAGCAGCACAAAACTCTGGGCAGGAATTCCGCGATGGAGCACGGAGAGAGGCAGAGGAGCTCCGGGAACGCTCTGCTCTCCTGGTATGGAATACGAGCTTGCATCCCATAATTCCCAAGGAAAAAACTGCCTAGAAGGGCAGGAACCACCTGAGAGAACGCCTGAAGATTCATGGGAAAAATAAACTTTTATAAACTCTGGAAAGCCACGGGCTGCAGTCTGATCTGTGCCGGTTGGTGAATTCCTGGCACTGCTTGGTTCAGCATCTCCTCACCTGGGAATCAGCACCAAAACCACCAAATTCCAGGGGAGCCTCCGCAAGGAAAAATGGTAGAGACCTAAAAAATCCCCCCAGCTGCTTGGTTCAACATCGCACTTGGGAATCAGCACCAGAAATGCCAAATTCCAGGGGAGCCTCCTCAAGGAAAAGCAGTGCAGACCTAAAAAATCCCCCCCAAACTGCTTTTGATCACGTTGTTTACTTACAATTTCCTTTGACACGTTAATATTTACATAAATAACCTCCTAAGTGTGACTTTGGATTTAGGCTCAGCCCTTTTTGAGGGCAGCCAAGCCTCGTGCCACGTAACCCCGATGAGCTGTTATTGATTTTTATGTCCAGGGTTTCTCAAAATAAGACTCGAGATAATTTTTGCTGGATGTTCAAAGTGGGAGAAGCCCTTTCAAATTTGTGGCCGGCCATGAATTTGTAGACAAAGAGCAGAGCTGCGGTTTTTCAGGTCTTTAATTACATCCAGAGAGGTTGGAACTGGGTGATCTTTAGGGTCCTTTCCAACCCAAACCATTCCAGGATTGACGATTCTATGATATCAAAACGTTACAACATCCCAGAAAGGTATTTTTGGGCAGATTATTCCAATAAAGCAATGACAGGTTCACTCTGAAACATGTCTGGATTCATAAGGCCCTTATTCCAAAGGGTTTGTCCAACTCCCTCTCCAGCTCCTTGGAAAAATGTGTTTACTGGGCTAATAAAACCCAACGGAGGGAATTCAGAAGTTGCTCCCTATTAATGAGTTAACATCACTCAGTCACCTACAATTTAATTTTTCTGAGGCCCTGAGATTTTAATTTGGGTAATACTTCTATTAATTACAATGTCTAATAACAATGTCAAATTCAGACATCTGTTAAAAACATGTAATGTTAATTTATTGGAAAATCTCCAGCAGTGCTCAATTAAAATGTTCCCCAGTTAAGCCAACGCATATGATTTGTCATGAAAAGCAAAACAGGACACGGTTAATAAAAATAACAGCAAATTCAGAACAATGCGTTTTGAGTTGCAGATTGGCCAAGTTCAAGATGCAGAACTTTTTGTTAGGTGGCGGAACACGAATTTTGGGAATCGAGATGTTCTCACGCTGGCTTGGGAGCCTTGCTCTAAATGAGCACCTATAGGAAATTTTTCATGGAATCATGGAATGGTTTGGGTGGGAAGGGATCTTAAAATCATCCCATTCCCCCCCCTGCCATGGGCAGGGACACCTCCCACTGTCCCAGGCTGCTCCAAGCCCTGTCCAGCCTGGCCTTGGGCACTGCCAGGGATCCAGGGGCAGCCACAGCTTCTCTGGGAATTCTATTCCAGGGCCTCTCCACCCTCATAGGGAACAACTCCTGCCCAATATCCCATCCATCCCTGTCCTCTGGCACTGGGAAGCCATTCCCTGGGTCCTGTCCCTCCAGGCCTTTGCCAAAATTCCCTCTCCACCTTTCTTTTAGGCTCCCTCAGGTACTGGAAGTGACCACAATTAGGTCACCCCAAAGCTTCTCCTTTCCAGGCTGAACAATCCCAATTCCCTCAACCTCTTGTTACCCTGAACATTGCAGGAAATGTTCAGATTTTTCCTTTTCCCTTAGCAGATTTTTCCTGCTGTAATCTCACTTTCCCATCACACGACATTTTTCTTGTCCCTTTAAATATTCAGGCTCACTCAGACCTGTATTTGCCAGGGTGAATTTTGCTTTTTTTAAATAATTCCTGCACTTTACAGCAGAAATAAACTGAGAAGTGAAACACCATCCCATTATCATCCCCGTGCCTCCCCACACTTCCCCACCGCTCCATCCGTCTGGATTTTTAAGAATCCACAAATCCGCGGTTTTGTGCCCCGTTGAGCCCCGCGGATGTTCCCTTTTGTCGTGCGGCGCCATGAGGAGTGGCGTGTGGCCAGCGATAGAGTATCTCCCTGGCGCACATTCCCGCTCCATGGCAGATTATCCGCCCGGAGGTTGCAGCAGGTTCCCGTCAGCTGTCGCTGTGTGGATCGGCGGGAACGCTCCAGCGCCTCGTCGCCACCGGCCCTGCTGACAGTGATAAATGACCGGCCCCAGTGCTCAGCTGAGCTTCCCAATCTGCTCCGGCCTTTTTTCCCGATGATTTCCCCCCTCAGCACAGCGCAGGGAATCTGGGAGCGCCAAGCTGAGAAAAAAGGAATTGGGATTTTACTGCTTGGAGCAGCTCAGAATATGACGGCAAAATAAATGTGAGAACGGTGTTACCAACCGCTGGTTTGGGTTTGTGCAGCCAGGTTTGGTCACACAGATGATCTTTAAAGTCCCTTCCAACCCAAACCACTCCATGACTCTACAATTCCATGAAGATTCCAGAGCCTTTCCCCACGTCCAGCAGAGCCAATGAATGTCTGGCGCCGCTGGTGCCTGGCCTGGGGTGACATTGGCCAAACGAACCCAACATTCATTAAAGAAGGGATTTGTCATCTCCAGTGCAGCACCTAATTTCACTTTAATTTTCCAGGGAATTCAGTATTTCCAATGAATTTCACTCCTCTGAGGAAGAAAACACCCCCATCAAGCCCAGTAAGGGCTGACTGTGTAACGATATGGGGCGGATGGGTGAGGGATTCTAATAAAAAACATTCCTGAAGTCAAATGGGAAGAAGTTACCCCAACCCTAAAAATTTGCTGCAGCTTCACCATGAACAGCTGACACTGTTTAAGACTGATATTCTATTTCTCAGTGATGAGAAATGCAAAATAAAACATATCATAAATAGCAAATGTCTTTTCTTTCACTTTTATCCCAAGTCAAATAAATCACTCTGCGATTTAAGGCTCAAACTCTGTTTCTTCACTGAAGTTGTGATTATTGAACACCAAACCACTGCAAAATTGCATCCACTGAGCAGGGAGCAATTCAGGCAATCTAAAATCAGGTTCCAGCTTTGAACTTCCTTCTGATCAAGGTTTTCCCCCACTCTCTGCATCCCCATCAACTGCGGAACAAGGAACATGGGAGATTTTAGATCCCTCGTGCTCAAATTGGCTTCTTTATGCTGATTTCTACGAACAGCCCCACAAATCGCAACGGATTTCAGCTGAAAAGGAGAATTGATTCTGAAAATCATCAAAACGAACATTTCAACCCGTTACGGCAAGAGAGATAAACAAATAAAGCGCGGAGCGTTGCAGGCTGGAAATTCCAAACATGATCCATCTCCTCCCAAAGCCATCAGCTCCAATATTCCAATCACCCCCCGAGGACGTTTATCCCATTGTGATGTGACAGAGCCAGCGGTGACCAGCCCGGGGTGAGATTGGCCAAACGAATCCAATGGTTTTTAGTTTTTGTAAAGCCGTGATTTGTCATCTCCAGTGCAGCACCTAAATTCATTTTCATTTTCCAGGGAATCCTGTGTTTCCAACGAATTTCACTCCTCTGAGGAAGAAAACAATCCCATCAAGCCCTGTAAGAGCTGACTGGGCTATCATGGCAGCATTGGTTGAACCCCAAAATTTATTATTTTATTATTTTATTACTTTATTATTTTATTATTTTATTATTTTATTATTTTTATTTTATTATTTTATTATTATTATTTCTTCTTTATTATTATTTTTATTATTTTATTATTATAAAACTCCATAAGTACCAGTGAATCCACTTTTCTTACACAACAGAAATCCAACTTTTCTCTCAATCAAGAAATAAAAAATATTTGCACCCAAATCCACAGCTCATTCCTTTTTTTAAAAAAAAAAGTTTCCTCCTTTTATTAAAAATAAAGGTCTGATTAATAAAGTGCCTTCTTTAGAATTTAACATTCTTCCCAGTCTTTTCTTTTACTCTGAACAATCTCAATAACAGAATCTAAATCTTCAGATATATCATACACTGAAATTATTGACAAACTGAGCTAATGCTTGTGGTTTCATGCCAGCCAAAGCAGATTTTGGGGGCATAAAATGGTTTTTAACAACCTTTTTCCTTCCTAAAATGACAAAACGAATGATGGTTTAACTGCTTTACTGTGTCTTGATTTACCAGAAATAAAGTGCCCTGAGTTTTAAAAGACTATTTAGCAGAAAACCACAAAAGTTTTGCAATATTTTTATCCTTCTGTTGCTGGAATAGTGTCACAAACGTGGCTCCAATTTTGCACTGATTTTTCTTGCCTCTGGCGCTGCTGAATCAAGGACACTTTTCCACGACTCAACAGCTCCCAGTGAACTGATGGCAGATTTTCCCCAGAGCTCAGCGCTTCAAATTGCAGGATCTTCCCAAAAACTGGCTCCTGGGTGTTATTTCAATTGGTATTCAAGGAAAATGATTGGATTTTAACACATTTATTCACATAATGTGGTGAGGTTCAAGTTTCTCTCTAAGAAGCTCCAACTTGTCCCAAATGATCCACGTGCCAAATTTTACACGGAGCAATCCACCGAAAGATCTGAGCCCGGAGGTTCTGGTTCTGAATTTGTGCTATTTCGGAATTTAAATTTATTTTGGGAAGAGGAGGAAGTTTTATCTTTGCAGGAATGCAGATGGAGTAAGGGTTGAGCTGCTGCCAAAATTCTGACTGTGAGTTTTGCCCGCTCCCAACTATCAAAGTTTCAGGGGTGATGCCCGCAGATGAAAGGCTCTAAATGACATTACCAGAGCTCCGAAATATCAAGTTAATTGGTGAGAAAAACCCCCTATAATTAAGTTTCTCCGACCTTCTCGCATTAAAACCTTGAACATTTCCAATCACAATAATTATGTTTTCCTCAACACTTTATAACACCTCTCAAAGTAAGATAATGTTTATTGCTCTAGATCCATAAAACACTCCAGACCCGATTTAACAAGCAGTGAGGGAATAATGAAAATATAATTGCTGCCTTCATTAAAGTTACTGCTGAACTTTCCCTGGTATTTGAAAATGGGCAATCTGAGTTGTGCCTTCAATATAAATAGAGAGAGACGAGGATTTACCAGGCAGGGTAATGTAAGTTAAAAAATCAATTTTGAGGGATCCTAAAGCTCATCCCATCCCACCCCTGGGACTCCTCCCGCTCTCCCAGGCTGCTCCAAGCCCATCCAAATCTTTCCTTACTTCAAGGCAAAGTTTTTATTCCAAATAAAATTATCCAAGGTTCTTTCAGGAAAACCACTTCAAATTCCGTTTACTGCAGCCATGGGATTCTGGAAGCCTTTGTGGTGAAGGGTTAGAACAGCACCATGAAAAATGGGAATTTGAGGACAATGAGAGGCTCTTTGTTTCTGAAAGAATCAAGTGGAGCTTTTTGTGACACCGATGCTCAAAAATATATTTCATATTTCAGGAAAAGGCCACAGAAACAGAGTCTCCAAGCCAAGCTCTGCGGCAAAAGACAAAGCTAATCTTCCTGATTTTCCCCATTTTTCTGAACCCTTCCAATCTCCAGAATCTTTCTGAGCTCAGGGTCACGTCTCCATTAATATTCCGCATTTTCCTGTGGAGTGGAGCACCACGTTCCCAACTCGGCGTGTCAGTTAAATCAAATAATCACTGTTGTTATTCTGTTTAAGAAAGCAGCTGCAGAACTTCTAATAAAGGACTTTTCATGATGATGAATCAGAAAATTACTTTGGGGGATAATAAAGGCAGTCAGGTCTATGCCCGCAATGATACATGAAAGTTTAAAGAGTGGGAGAAAAAGCAAAATATCATATTCATCTGGAGAAAGAAAAATCAAAATATCAGTGGTCACTTTATGGAGGTTTTGTTCCCTTAACCTCCCCAACAATGGCAGGTAAGAAGGTTTAAAAAGATCTCAGCCCAAAACACCCGGAATTACGGAACAACTCGGAGCAACATCATTCACATAATTAATCTTAAACCTTCCTACGTCACTATTTTAACTTCCTTTACAGAAAACAAAAAAAATTATAAATTCAGACACTCGTCTTTGCGACTCTGAAATTTCTGCATTAAGCACAGCTTTTCATTAGTCCTGATCTAATAAGTCCTATTCTCATCTGGGCTATCAGCGACTCAATAAGTAATTACCATCCACCTCAGGCTGTTCCAGTCCATTAGAGCAGGGCTGATGACCCAGGGGAGGCGCGGAACGAGGAGCACAGGGCTGACGAGAGCTCGGAAAGTGTGGGGAGGAGATTCTGCAGCTGGGACTCCTCCCCATGGCTGCCTCTGCTGAGAAACGCTCCAACAAAATAAAATAAAATAAAATAAAATAAAATAAAATAAAATAAAATAAAATAAAATAAAATAAAATAAAATAAAATAAAATTGATGGGATCGAATGTAGGCCCAGTTTGTGGCTGTCCTTGCACAGGTAAATATAAAAGCTGTTCTCTCGGATGTTACAGAGGGTGTGAGAGCAGGAATTTATTCCTGATTTAAGCATAAGGAATTTATTCCTGTCTGAGAGATGCTGCTGGAAGCAAATGGCACCAAATCATCTCCACAGAGATCTGCTCTCCCTCTGAAGGCTAAGAGTTACCCCACAGATTCAAAGAGGTTTGGAAGATAAATTAACTCTGATCCTTTCCTCACCCGGACCAGTAATTCCAGCCTCCCTGAAAGGAGCCGATGAGAAAGACGCAGAGGGAATTTTTACATCAGTTTGGAGAGACAGGACACAGGGAATGGCTTCAAACTGAAACAGAGCAGGTTTAGATGGGATATTGGGAAGGAATTCCTCCCTGGGAGGGTGGGGAGGCCCTGGCACAGGGTGCCCAGAGAAGCTGTGGCTGCCCCTGGATCCCTGGAATGTCCAAGGCCAGGTTGGATGGGGCTTGAAGCAACAATAAAATCACAAAATTATTGAGGTTGGAAAAGCCCTCTAAGGTCATCGAGTCCAATCATTATCCCAGCACTGCCAGGGCCATCACTACACCCACAGCATCACAGAACTATAGAATTGTTTGGGTTGGAAAAGACCTCTGAGATTATCGAGTCCAAACCATTGAAGGTCAAAGGCATCACCCAAAAAACGGCCTTTTCTTCACTGCTTGGTGATCAAGGGAATCTCTAAGAAAGTCTAGGATGATCACTTAAATCCCTGTTAGGCAAAGGAAGGAGCAGCAAGCTGGATTTCTGCACTGAGACCATCCATGCCCCAAAGCCCTTGGGTAAAATTCAGCTTTTTCTTGCTTTATGTCCCAAAACCCTTGGGTTTAAATCCATGTCCCCAAGAGCCTCATCCACACAACCCTTAAATCCTCCCAGTGATGGGGACTCCAGCTCTGCCCTGGGCAGCTGTGCCTGGCCTGGAGAGCCCTTTCCATGGAGAAATTGTTCCCAGGGTCCAACCTGAACCTCCCCTGAGGAACCTGAGGCCTTTTCTCCTCGTCCCAAACTGCGAGGGAAGGTTCCGGGTGGATGGAGGTTCCACTGGAACACTTTGCACAGATTGCCTGACCCTGTTGTGACCCGAGAGCTCCCGAGGTCCCTCCAGCCTGAGTCAGACGTGTCCCTACCACGGGGGTTTGTCCTTCTGCAAAGAGACATTTCAGGAGGGGATTGAGGGCTCACCTCTGTCGGGACAAACACATTTATGGGCTACATCAAGTGCCCAAATCAAACCCCTTGGTGACGAGCTCCTGGCAGGGATTTCAATCCCAGCTCTTAAATTAAAGATTGCCTGACACAGCCCATCCAGGGCTTGTGACTCACGGGTTTGTTCCTTGCTGGCGTTTATATAAATGAATTAAAATTACTAACTGTCAACAAAACATTTCTACAGAGGATTCAGACGGGGCTACAGCATAATAAACACTTCTAGATAAATGCCCACAATTAAAGGGACATCCAAACATGGAAATAGATGCAAAAATGTCCACCATTCAATGGACATCCAAATACTGGAGTGGATATGTAGAGATCCCAGCTGCAGGGAAAAGTACGGCCTGGTTTGAGTGAAGGTTGTTTGTCATTCTACAGATAATTTTATATTTGATTTCTCTACTCAGGGTGGCTCATTACTTTAAGTAAAATGAATGCTTAACGTTCATTTTACTGAACTCTGCCTCGTCAAATCAAAATCAGAGTCAGAGCAAAAATGCTTTCACTGTCATTGTCTTTTTCTGGAACGTTCCAATTCCATCTCAAGTTCACCGCAGCAATTGAAGACAGGGTGTTTTAAATATCAATATTTAGTGCTCAACATGAATGAGAGCATTTCTAACGGATTCCTTTCAACAGAACCACCCTCTGGCCATTTGGCCACCCGGGTTCTATCCCCATTTTGCAGAGAGAAACCCACGGAATTTTATAGGATCGGTCGCAGCCACTTCACAGCCTCGCGGAGGACACGCACTAGAACATTTTTAATGAGCTGATCTGTGAGGAAAAATGTCTTTATTAAGATGTGTTGTTCCTCTCTCGGTGGCTAAATGATTGTTTCCAGAAGCAATAATCAGCTACTGATATGAAAGCACCCAGTTAATTAGCAAAGGGTTGTACTATTTGAGGAAGCCGCATTATTCAGTCAACCATAGGAAACAGTTTTATTTTACAATATTATTAAATGCAGCTTTTGAAATGGTTTCGCTGGTAATGCAATTCTTGAGACATGATTTTCACCAGAAAAATCTCTCTGTTGGTTAATAACTGCAAAAGAAAACATGCCGAGTCAGGCGGCCCCGTTGTTGTGCAACAGGATTATTTCTTCTTATTGCTTTTCATCTTTTAATTATTGTAGTAGAGACTACAATAATCTCTAATAAACAATTATATAAACTTCTTGGACAGCAAACTGAGAATCAAAATGCAATTAAATTGTTTTCCTTGTTGTATTTCATGCAGAAAGTGGTGGATAAAGTCTTTAATACATGACTTTTTGGACCACCAGCAAATCACTAAAATATTATTTTAGGTGTCAAAGATTGGGAATGAAATTTGGTTATATAGAGAGAATGTTCACACAAAGACAAGGGAGTGTTTTGTTTGCTCAAAAAATAAATCCAGATCAACGGAGCAGCAGGAAGAGAAGATCTGTAAATTCAAACTACGAGATTTATCCTATCATGGAATCCCAGAATGGTTCGGGTGGGAAGGGACCTTAAAGATCTTCCTATTCCACCCCCTGCCATGGGCAGGGACACCTTCCACCGTCCCAGGGTGCTCCAACCTGGCCTGGGACACTTCCAGGGATCCAGGGGCAGCCACAGCTTCTCTGGCTTCGTAGCCAGTGGGACTTTAAAACTGAAACACTGAGGAATTATTTCTGTGACTTCCTCTCCTTATTTTTCTCTTTTGTTTTCCCCTGAGAAAACAGAAAATAAATAATTCCTGGTTTTCGCCTCAGTTTGCTGCTTCAAAACTTTTTTTTCCACAAAGCTGCAAGCAAAGGTCAGAGGGAACAAGTGAACAAGGGAAAAAACAAAATCACAGAAACGGTTGAGACCTTTGCCCAAAGGTCCTTTCTAAATGGCACAGCCATGGAAGATGCATCTGCAAGGAAACCTCTAAAAAATCTCTTTCCATGAGCAGTGAAGTGCTGTAAAGGACACAGATCCTGTTCCATTAAAAATTGCCAAAAAAATAAACAAAAACACATAAAGGAACAATTTGTGCCCAGGCTGGAGAAAACGCTCAGCAGCAGCAAGAAACAGGAGGTGTGAAAATGGGGGGTTTGGCTCTTTGATCTCCTGTGAAGTTATTTGGGAACTACCTAAGAAAAAATAACAATAACCATGGAATTCCATCATCCCGGAATGGTTTAGGTGGGAAGGGACATTAAAGCTCATCCAGTGTCACCCCTGCCATGGCAGGGACACCTCCCACTGTCCCAGGTGCTCCAAGCCCCGTCCAGCCTGGCCTGGGACACTGCCAGGGATCCAGGGGCAGCCACAGCTGCTCTGGAAAAACCATTCCAGCATTTTTAAGGGAAGGTCCTGGCCTGGAGCTCACTGGCAGTAAATGAACTCTGCAAGGGGAGATGTGAGGGCACAAAAATCAATCACCAGGACAGAAAGAGATCATCGATTTCACCACGGCAGGGAGTGGCAGCAAAGAGAAAAGGAAGCATTGAAAAGGCAGAAATGAAAAGTTATCCCAATGTCCTAAAAAAGGCGGGCTGGAAGTTAGACTGACAGATTCTGAGATGTCACAGTCCAACAACAACAACCTGGGGAGTGAAAAAGGAATAAAATAGGAAATATGAGCCTGGAGAGAGGTTATGGGAGTCCCACCTTCCTCCCTCCTCCCTCTTCTTCCAGTCCAGATGTTTTACATGAATTTCACAAAAAGAATTACATGAAAATATAAGGGAAGTGTAAGAAAAGATTCCCATGGAGAAGTGAGGAGGAGGAAACTTTTATTTATTGACTGCGAATTTGGACTCAGGAAGCAGCACTTGCAAGCACGGCACTTGCAGGCACTAATAAGGATCAATAATGACAAAATGACACTTTGATTACAGCCAACCGAGAGGAAAGAAGATTTGACACAGTTCATGGCAGCAGGAAAAAGTGGGGACTGGAAAAGTGCCAAACCATTTAATTTAGAGCTTGATTAGGCCACCTTCCCCTTATGCCCTCGCACAAACAGCAGAGCAAGATAAGGGGCAAAGCACTCCCTGAACTGGAAGAGCAGGACTTGATTTATTTTCAAATTCTGGGAGATTTCCAAATCTGAAATAGGCTGTCAGCGCGTTGATAAGTTACAGAACATGACAAGCAATATTTAGGTCGGGAACTGTTCTCCAAAATTCCTCCTCCTTTAATCTCTCTCCCTCCTTTTCATTAATCCTGCCTCGCTCACCACCCCAGGCAGGCAAGGAGTTTTTTTAGGGCCATCACTTCAGCTCTCAGCCAAAAGAGTGGCTCAAAAGCAACTCCAGGCGTTCGCAGAAGCCTCCAAGTGTTTTGAATTCGCTTCTGTTTGGGGTTTTCTTTTAAAAAAAAAAACCCTCAGTTGATTGTTTGCTTATCACCTCGAGCACATTCAGTGAGTGCTGAACAAGCTCTCCTCGTGCAGCAAAAAAAAGGGAGAACAACTGGAAAATTCTTACTCATCCTGCTGCTCTCCAAGAGACCAGGAACAGGCAGGAAAGGAGCCAGATGGAAGGCAGCAAGTGGCCAGAAACACGGAGTTCAATTATCAGCTGCAGACCTCTGCTCTCCAGTGCGAATCCAGAATTTGGGAGAGCTGCTCAGTGGCTCTGGGCCAAAATCAGCACCAGCAAAGACCCCACCCTGCTGTTGGAGCGACTCAAAGGAGGCCAGAGACTCACACTGTTGGTAGCCGTACTTATAAATGTCTGTTTAAAAATGAGAAAAAGTAAAAGAAAACAAACAAGGAAGTTGGTGAGTTACTGTATTCCTGCGATACATTCCAAAATATTCAGGCACTCAAATTCAGCTGATGTGATTTTAGAGGCCCAAGGTCTCTGAGACACCGGCACAGAAGTGAACAAGAGCGACACTGACAGCGATGCTGGGGTTATCACAGTTCATGGAATTAATACGGAATTCTGGATTCCCAGGAAAAGAAGAAAAAGCCACGGGGAAGAGGGAAGGCTTGGTGGAGAACAGTGGATAAAGAGACACTGTTAAAAACACTGATTTAACAATATTCAAGCTCAAGAATCACAGAATGGTTTGGGTTGGAAGGGACATCAAAGATCACCTAATTCCATGCCCTGCCATGGGCAGGGACACTTTCCACTGTCCCAGGGTGCTCCAAGCCCCGTCCTGCCTGGCCTGGAACACTGCCAGGGATCCAGGGGCAGCCACAGCTTCTCTGGGCACCCTGTGCCAGGGCCTCCCCACCCTCACAGCCAAGAATTCCTTCCCATTATCCAATTTAAATTTTCCCTTTTTCAGTTTAAAGAAGATGACCATGAATGACAAGTCCTGCTTAGACAGGGAAGATTCATAAGGTAGAGGATAAAAAGGAAACATGAGGTCATTCAGACTGATTAATTAGCAAACCACTGCATTTCGTTCATTTATTAACACGGTTTTTCCTTTATTAAACCCAGAAGAATATTTTCCACAGCTATCAAGAGGTACCCATCACCTTGCCCAGGGAAAAGTCCACAGGCAGAGTTAGGATAAACAAGGATGGACAGATCGTGGAGTAAAGGAAGGTATTAGGAATGGACAGGGCTCTAATTATCCCAAAAAAATCCCATTATCACCAGGGGAACAAAAGGAAAAGTTCCTTGTGAAGAAATCCCCCCAAGTTCTCCTCACAACCACGAGGAAAATGTTTTGTGCCCTTAGCCAGACCCACGCCAGCCCTGGTCAGGGGCAAAGCTCCACACCAGAGCCGTTAATATTTGTGCTTGATTAGTGGGTTTGGATGTTCAAATCAGTACGAAATGTTAATGACTTAATCAGCAACGGAAAGAGATCTAATTTGAATTAGCGCTGGATCTTGGCAAGGAAGGTAATTTAACACAGGGAAATGAAGTGACTTAAGAAAAGAAGTCGCAGTCGTTACAGTTGAGGACAGAAACTGTGGGAACTCTACGGCTGCTGAAGTCACATTTGTAAGATTTGGATTCTGCCCTTGAATGAGCCACGAGCTTCCTGAACTGGGACAGGCAAATCACTCCTGCTGAACTCTCGAAGCTGGAAATAATCTTTCAGAAGTGAGACAAAAGCCCTGAAAAGCAGAGGGCAAGACTTCCAAGAGAAGCCCAGCTCAGAAATTGAAATCAGTGAGCTGCAAACCCAGGGCCTGACCCTGTGAGTTGACCCAAATCACTGCTCCAGTCCAACTGAACTCTGTTACAGGACATAAAATATCACATCAGGGTTGGGTTGGAAGGGACCTCAAAACTCAGTCCATTCCACCCCTGCCATGGGCAGGGACACCTCCCACTGTCCCAGGCTGCTCCAAGCCCCATCCAGCCTGGCCTTGGGCACTGCCAGGGATCCAGGGGCAGCCACAGCTGCTCTGGGCACCCTGGGCCAGGGCCTCCCACCCTCACAGGGAACAATTCCTGCCCAATATCCCATCCAAATCTCCCCTTTTCCATTTTGAAGCCCTTCCCTGTGTCCTGTCCCTCCAGCCCTTGTCCCCAGTCCCTCTCCAGCTCTCCTGGAGCCCCTTTAGGCTCTGGAAGGGGCTCTGAGCTCTCCCTGGATCCTTCTCTTCTCCAGGTGAGCACCCCCAGCTCTCCCAGCCTTGCTCCCTGTAACTGATGTACCAAACCAGCCCCAGCCAAGCTCTTTGATATCATTACAAATCTGCGGAGGGGAATCAGTGATGGAGAACAACGCTCACCCCGGGTGCCGCTCTGAAGTGTTTTACAGCGTGTGACACGTTAATGCCTGAGCTCTGCCCCGCTGAAGGACAAACGGGCTCCTGGGGGTCACAGCCACCCTCGCTGCTGCTGCTCTGGATTTGGGGCATCCTGAATTAGATCCAATCCCAAAACATTCCCATGGAAAGCTGGGCTGAGATGGCAGCAGAATGAAAACCCTGGAATCTGCTCTATTTCTGCTTAAACAGCATTTGCTGTGTAGGAATGTGCTCAGGAACGCAATTTAAAACTCCTGCAAATTAATCACACGGGAAAGTCTCAGTGAAGTGTAGCGTCCACCAGGAAAAGGGGCAACACAGGAGGAATATTTTGCAAAAGGTTGGTATTTGGTGACCAAACTTCAAACTCAAACAGTAAAACATTAGAAATCACTCCCAGAAACCACAGTCATTTATTGTGAGGAAAATATGGAGAATTTGCCCAGGGATTTTCTATCAGTGTCTATACACTGATAACTGAGCTTGGCCATTGCTCACAGTGGATTCATTGCACATTCCCTAGAAAATTTCCATTGCTCCAAGGAAATTTTCCCCTTTCCATGTCCCCATCTATTCAATTTTTCTAAATTCCACATCACTTTAATTCAGCCTCTTGTCAGGACACATTTTAAGAAAATAAAGGAATGCTTTACCCATATTCAAAATAAAACCTTTACAAAAATTTCATTTGAGAATTCCAGCTTCACCCCTATTTTAAAACAAAAATTTGGCTGCAAACCTTGGCTTGCTCAGCGTTAAGTCTTCATTTGGATTTCTCAGTCTGGAACTCAAAGCAGAAGCCTCAAAGCTCATTGCTCTCTTCAATCAGTCTAAAAACTGTCAAAATCCTCTGCTCTGGAGACAGGCTGGCAGAGCTGGGGGTGTCCAGCCTGGAGAAGATGAGCTGGACTTTGTTATTAATTACCACTGACACACATAATTTGCATTTATTCCCTCACACGTGTCAGTATCCCACATCAAATCCCAGAAATTCCCATCTCACCAACACAACTTGGAAGACTTTAAACGAATAAAACTAATAACAGAAAATAAAAATCAAGCTTTGGGTTTAAGCTGATGAAAATTCCTACTTTAGTAAGGACTATTAATTAAGGACAAACACATCTCTTTAAAACTAAACCATTCTGTGATTCTAATTAATTTCGTGGTAATAATTTGCTATGACATCACTGGAGCTTCTCTCCATTATTTTTCCAAAGGAAAAGAACAAACGGCAGCACTTCCCAGAGCTTTGGTGAAGGTTGTTGGCTTAGGGTTTGTTTCCTTTCGGTTCTAATTTGTAAAAAGGTTCAATTCTTTGTACGCTGTAAATCAAATTAAGGCCTGCCTGGGGACTCATCAGCCCAAGCATCTAATGAAGAAAATACATCAGGGCTGATGCAAATTTATTGGCTGATTTCTGCACAAAGGAAACAACAAAACAGCCAAGGAGAACCACATATTAATGAGGAAGCAGGTGATATTTAATTAAATAAATATCCTTGGCACTGATCCAGGAAATGGCATTATGGGGGTGCTGGACAGCCAAATTTTGAACCAGGTTATTGAGATTTAAACTACTTTGGTTTCCTTCCTACCTACGGAGCAAATAAACATTTCCTAGAACTCAGGTAAATAAAAGCAGAATAATAGCACAGGTTCTCTGCTGACGTTTAATTGCCTCCTTGAAAAGAAAAAAATCTCTTTTTGTTAACGCATTGATACTCACTGCAAGTGCTCTCATTCCTTCCATGAAAATAATTCATCGGGTTAATTATTGTATCACTCACGAAACCCCAAATACTGCACTGAAAACAGGTTCGAGAATTTCAGGAATTCCTTCTTTGGATGCCAAACGAAGGAGGGATTTGAGGAAATCGTGTCCTTTAGGAATAGCAGAGCAATTTAACCCCGACAGAGAGCCTGGGCTGGGATGGAGATAAGCAAGGTGATTAATTTGTCATTTCACCCCAGCGTGGCTGAGGGGTCACGGACACAGAGCCAGCAAAGGCTCCCTGAGCTGAACCTGTGTGAGAGAGGAGGGGCTGGGACTGGATGAGCTTTCAGGTCTCTTCCAACCCAAACCATTCCAGGATTCCATGAAATTAAAATCCTATTCAGTGTCTGTTTTGGTCTTGGACCCTCAATAGGAAAAGGCTGTAACCGAATCAGGGTCTCCATAACCAAACAACATATGCGGTATCATTTGTACATATGGAGTGTGTTTATGTTTACTGGGGTTTTCTTGCTACAGTTTTATTTTAATTAGTGAGCTGGAGGGAGAATGAAGCTTTAGTGGATGACTAAAATGGTTGATTTTCCTCGATGACAGTGGGGTTTAATCAAGGACTTCAATTTAATCCTATTTCAGTCTAAAAGTAAGAACACGATGCAATTTCTACCCATTTTTGACGTGTCCCATTTAGGATCTCAAATCCCTTCCAGCCCCCAAACACCATCCACCATCTGTAAACGCTGACCAGTTCTAGAGTCACTTGTGCCCCTTGTGGCAGCCGAACAAGGGACACCTTCAGTGCAATTGCAGGAGATTCTCTCAAATACGTCGGGTTTTTAATACTCACACTTTTTAACACACACATCATGCGATGTCTCCCAGTTCCCTGTCTCTCCGTTCCCTCTCCCCTTTCATCCCATATCCACTTAGCAAAGGAAGAAAATCCGCTTTTTATGCTGATGAGCAAACTTTGATTATTACTTTCATCCCTTACGTGTTCATTAGCAAACACAAACCCGGGCAAACATAAAGGATTCCATAATCTGCAAACAGCCTGCAGTTCAATTCCACACAGGATTTCATTACCCTCGACAAATGGGAGTTGTTAAAAAGCCTGAGCAGAAAATCATACAGAAACAGTATCTCTGTATCTATAATATCTATCAGGGTGTTCCTGTCATTTCCATTAAATTAAGTAATGGCCTCTTCTTCACCATAATTCCACCAACATTTTTTTTTTTTTCCTGGACTGTTATTGAGCTTTGAAGATTTAGCTGACAGGTTTGTCAGCAAAGCAGCAATAGTTTGAATCTTCCCCAAATCACTCTAATAACCACAGCTGTACTTTGAACTAAAACATCCCATTATCCCTCTTTTTGCAAGATTCATGTTGATTAGTCCTCAACCAAAGGAGAGCGAACACCTCTTGAAGATGTTTTACAGTGGAGGAACAGGCTGTGCGTGCGCGTGGGAGATAAAAGGAACGTTCATCTCGGCAAAGTTATCAATAAACTATCTAAAAAAAATGCAAATTCTCGCTTTCATTATTATTAATCACTGATTTGGGCCCTCTCTCGCTGGGAGCTGAGCAATCTGGCTCCAAGCCAGCAAAGCACTTCGGCATTTCCTTATCTGCCCGTGTTGAAGTCGATATCGGCGTTCGCGCGCTCCGAGCTCCGCGGGTGTAAAACGGAACGCTCAGCCCCGGAACGCCGCCGTTAATGGAATATGGAAATGGGGGAAGCAAACCCTGGGCCAGGATGTTCCAACCCTTGCAATAACGCTCGTACTCCAACAGCTCCATTCCTCCAGGATCTGCTCCGTTTCCTCAGGCTGACAGCGTCCGATGGAGGGGAATGACGGGAGGATTACAATTCAAATATTATCTTATCCTGTTTATCCCTGCATCCTATAAAACCGGGATTGCTGGGGACTCGAGCCACGCCTGCTGGAGCTCTGGCTGAAATCGGAGTTGCAGCAGAGCTGAAGCTCTCCCCGTGTGCTTTTCCCGTGGATGTTGGGAGACTTCAGGATGTTCGAGCTTTTGAAAACCTCCATTAAAGAGCTTTTATGAACTCCTGTTGCAGTTTCCATAGAAACAGCTGATCGTAATTTCGGGGAGAATATAAAACCTTTTTCAACACATTTGATAGTAATTTTCTCCAAATGACCTCCAGGTAATTAATGTGATGGTTTGACCCCTGCTTTAACATTATTTTCTAAGAAACAAGCTGCAATGCTCCATTAAAAACCTGAACGCATTGTTCATGCCAGGCAAAAAAAGACCTTGGAAGTTTGGGATCTGCTCAGGCAGGGATTGTGGACGTGGCCAGTTCATGTTTCTGCTTCTTTTAAGGCGTTTCTCCGACCTTGGGAAAGATCACATTGATGTGGTGCCCTCTGTGTCACCACAGTCAGAAACCTTGACTTGAAACCAAATAAAACCAAGAGCCGTCCGTCTGTCTAAATCCCGCTGGGAATCTGGGATGTCCAAAATTCAGGATTTACTGCATGACTTGCATGCAACTTAAAGACTCTGTAGTGATCTCCCTCTATCAGAGCAATTTCCTTTCTGGAAATGCTCCTGCAGCACTGAGAGAAGAACTCCTTGTTCCACATTTTACTTTATTTTCACAAGATGAAAAGCAAATCAAGTCAAAAATACTTTCCTGTAATGCCAAACTTAAATGAGCTGACTGATTCCTGTTTACTTCAAGAATTATTTAGGAGTTGATTCTGATGGTGGTGTTAGACATTCACAACTTTGGAAAAGTCATCAAATCATGGAATGATTTGGGTTGGAAGAGACCTAAAAACTCATCTCTTTCCACCTCCTGCCATGGGCAGGGACACTTTCCACTACCTCAGGTTGCTCCAAACCCTGTCCAACCTGGCCTTGAACCCTTGAACCTTTCCATTGTTCCCAATATTTCAGTTCTCTTTTCCCTTCTCAGATGGACTCTGTTTATCCAGTGATACTTCCAGTTCTGCCTACAGTCCTATATTTACAATTTTCTTTTTAATTTTGTTTTTCATTCCATAAGAAAATGTCACGGATCACCTGTCAGTTTTCAGATATCTCATTCTGTGCACTCACAGCTTTTTTATCGTTTTACACAGAATGGCACCTTTCCTCAAAAATGAGTAAACACAAAAAACTCCAATAAAAAGCAAAAGACTCAAATTAAAGGATGCTGCTTTCTGCATAAAAAAAATTGGCAGTCTGCTCCAAATGGGATTATTTGCATGTGGAATCATAAAATCACAGAAGCACTGGAAAAGACCTCTCTCTCATAGCTTGGAGTTCAATCAATATGATCATCAATATATGAAAATTACCAGGTGATGAAAAATATCCTGATAAATAAACGCATCAGAGTGTGTCCTCAAGCAATTTGGGCTATTTTGTGCATTTATTTAGAGATCTCTGTTGAGGCAGAAAACAGACATCTCTGTGCACGGCAGAGTTAAACCCTGCAGAGCAGAAATCCGTGCCTGACTCAGATCCTGGAATTGTTCACTTCACGTGGACGCTTTATTTTCCATTGGGTTCCGTTACCATTGGAAATGTCGCTGCTCTCGTGGACAGAAATTTAAGATACAGTTATGATTATTCGCCATGGATCTCAGACACCTTCTAGCTAGCACAGAAGGAATTCTGATATTCCAAACGTAGATGGTCTGACTTGTTTGCTGCTTGCTCCAAAAAATGGGAATTTCCTCCTGGATCATCGCTTCCCACAACCTGAGACAACGTGACTTTATTTATAAGGAATAAAAAGGAATTTGTATAACAAGAGCTACTTCAGGTCACTCTTGGGGGGGAAAGGAAGAACATTTATTTCAATATTTCAGCGGTTTTTCCCCAGCTCTCAGGATTTGACCAAAGTTTCCAAGTATTCCAACAGGTTCTTCAGGCTCGAGGGTGGAAACCACAGGTTTTATGTGACAGTGGCTGTGTGACCCCTGGGGGGATGCTCATCCTCCAGAGCTTCTGCCTCACACAGGAGAGTTTACACTTCTATTTCCCAAAAAAAGGAGGAAAAAGCTGCCTTTTCTTCTTGGATTCTGCATAACCTTGATTTATTATCTTCAGGTCTGTAGAGAACATTTCCTCACCATGCTAATCTTTAAAATGCAAGAGGAAAAGTGCATTTCCCCTCCACCAGCATTTGCTCCGTTTCTGTTGTGCCTTGCTTGGCTCCAGCTTCTTCTGAAAGAAACCTGACATGTAAAATTCAACTTTTTATCCCCAAATGATCCTTTAAACTGTTCAGGACTTCCAAAAAGAAATGGGAAGTGCTGAATCTACTGCTCTGCTATTAAATGAGTGGAAAAATCCCCTCCTTTGCCAGTTGTCGTTGCTCAGCTTCCCTCAGCTTATTTATTGAGGGGAAACACTTTGAATCCTATTGAAATCTCCGCTGAAATTTTATTCTGCAAAATTCAGTGTATTGGCTGATTACGTACAGAGCCAACCCAGTTCGTTTGTGCTATTTTTCAAGGAATGTCCAAAATAGAACACGGCGCTCGAACCAGGCAAGTAGGGCAGCACCACGACCTTATTTGAGGTGTTTGACATTTTTAATAGGTTCTGTGAAACTCCTCTGCTCCTGCAGCCGCCTATTCCAAGCCTCCAAAATCCCACTTTCATTTTGCAAGACAATTCCCAGCACTTTCTGTATTTCCTGTACACCTCGCACGGTTTGTTTGCACTTCAGCTCTCATTTCACCTTTCTGCATTGCTTCAACACCTCAACCCTTTTTTTTCCTGCTTGCTTCCAGGCTCCTAAAATTTATCTGCAAATTCTCCCCAGTGCACTCACTGAAAATTGTATTTTAGATCGTCCAGTGATGATCTTTTCTACCACCAAACTGCAGTTGCAGTGGATTAAGAAAGACTCAAAGCCACATCTCAGAACACCTGGAGCATCCGATGGAAATGGGATGCTTCGGTTCACTTCCCTGCTACCCTGAATGTTTATTGATTATTTATCAAATGAATAAAAGGTTATGGAATAATTGAAGTTGGAATAGACGTCCGAGATCATTGAGTCCGACCTTTAAAGGTCAAAGGTATTACCTGAAAAAACTGCTTGGTGATCAAGGGAATCCCCCCGAAAGCAGAGGAAACTCATTTAAAATCCTGTTGGGCAGCAGCAAACTGGATTTCTCACATCTGCTGGGAGCGTCCCTGTCCCAAAACTCTTGGGTAAAATTCAGCTTTTTTCAGCTTTATGTCTTCCTAGGGGTGCCCAAAATGAGTGCCAGACAGGCCCGAGTTGGTTTTGAACCAAAGGATTTGTTTTACCCAGTTTCCTTTGTTTTCAGCAGGAATATTTTAGTTTATGTCATAGATAGTCATAAAAAGTTCTGGGCTGGAAAGGACCGAGAAGCTCACCCCGTTCCACCCCCTGCCATGGCTCCAAGTCCCAACCACGACTTCTTGAAATCAAATCTGTTAATGAGACAGAAGAACTGATTGGTTGCACAGATGAATTTCCACCTCCTTGTTTGCACCCCCAGCAATCCCAGCAGGAGGCAGGGAAAGTTCCCTGCCCAGCAGCAGGACAGGGACACTTCCCACTTGGACAGAACTGCATTTAACACCCCTAAATCCAGGTGTGACAACCATGAGCTGAGTCCAAGCCCTGAGGTGCAGTTTTATCTCATGAGCTGTTCAGATTTTTGGCAATTCTTCCCCCGCCTACTTCCCATCCACTCCTGCAGGGATCAAGCTGATATTCTGCTGTTGCTGCTCATTTTTGCACTAATCACTTCAGAACGGGGTTTGTAAAGTGTCCAATCTCCATTTATTCTCGAGAGTGCCACACTTAACTCCCTTTTGTCTTCTTAAAGGCATTCACCGTGGTTTACAGGTAAAATAAAAGGGATACTGATACAAATTCTTATTATTATCCTATCATTTTCCAGCGAGGAAATGATGATTTGTTGGCACTCCTCACATGCTAATTCAGCACACAAATCTTACCTTGCTCAGAGAACAGGTCCTACACAAACACATTCATCCTGTCAGCCCTTTACCATTCACTGCCTAATCCTCTCCAGCACTTCTGTTTTCCTAAAGAACATTAAAATAGTCAATCATATCTTCAAAATGAGAGTATGGGAACAACATCATAAAAAAGAGAGGTGGATTTGGCAGTATCACCTTGAGACCGCCCCAGGACTGCGACACACTAAGCCAGGTATTACATATATAATAAATATATTTTATATATATAT
>VYZT01019855.1:2475-23949 GCA_013400735.1 Pomatostomus ruficeps | reverse complement strand
GATGCCGGGGGGGAGGGGGAAATAAGTGAAGCCTGGCAGGTGAAGACCTGTTTGTCCCCATTTATTAGAATTAAATAGTAATTGCCTCTATTCAAACAAAAGAGAGCAGACATTTGCTGCCCACCAGAGTGGTTTCCAGCTATACCTCCAAATGGAGAAATATGATAATTAAAGTTTTATCTATCTTCATTATTTTTAACGTGACAGCCGATGTAGGAGTACAGCTAGACTTTATATTATGGAAGTGTATGTAGCAAAAACTTTCCTTACAAATGAGAAATTTAACCATGGACTTGCACAAAACCCCAAGTGGAGTTTATTGTACCCAGCACTTGTATCATTTATTGCTGCTTTGGGGCTTCAATAAAAATACACAGATTTGCATTTTCATAAGAAAGGAATAACAAATTTAGTAATGAATCTCAAGTGGATACCAGTGTGGGTTAAGGGAGAACCTGAAGCTTCTCATGTCGCGATTCCCCACTGACACACCAGTGAAACAAGTAGGAAGACTGAATCAGTCAACACAAGCAAAACACCCACCCAAGAAACCAGAGTCAGTCACCAACACTCAAATGATGATGCAGCCACCTATATGAAGAGTAACAGGCAATGACCAGAGGAATTCTACTGAGTTTCTCAAGAAGAGAGCTGTACGGAGATCATAATTTACTGATCTGACAACCTGCTATATAGAGAACAAAGTCATACTAAAAAATAAAAATCAAGCTTTTGGGGAGACAGACTTTCATGTTCATAACTAGTTCTCAGTGAGCATGGTTATCCTAACAGTGCGCAGAAATAAGTCTCAGTCGTTAGAAACCATGTAGGTACCAGCAATGTATTTGGGTGCCAAAATCAGCATGTTGAAAGTTGCATTATTCTGAGTGTTATCCTCTTTGAAAAGCAAACAAGGTAATGACTTCATTGCTGAAGACACAACAGTTGCTGTCCCCAGGAAGGGAGATAAGTTAAAAGGGGGAGCTTTGTGTCTGTCCAAATGGCACCTCCCCTCCCGCCCAACCAAAGTGGCCTTTACAAACCCCACAGAGTCCCTTCACAGACCACCAACACACACTCCCCTTCCTTCACCACGTCCAAGAAAGGAAGGTTTGCCAGGCTTACTTGTAACTTTTTACATTCCCAAAAGCCAAATACATAAGGATTTCCAAAACTAATCCATATTTTAAAATGTTCCACTTCCATTCTCATGCCTTTCCTACTGCTTTCTCAGCAGTATCAGTCAGCTTGAAGAGAATGGCAACTCTCATGTCTCACATCCCTTAAAGCACTATCCTGATTTTAGGTAACATTCTTGCTTCTTCCCCTAGATTTACTGCTCCCACCTTCTTGTTTCAACTCAGCATAAATCAGGAGCTGCTTAAAAAGCAGTAGTAACTGCTTCCAGAGGAGTAAAGTCTGCCAGAACTTTCTCTGCTATCATTTTATCACTCCTCCATTGCAGAAATAGCTTGTATTTTAGCACAAACCAGCTCCTCCTTATTGCCCAGATGGCCTAACACACATTCTTAAAGATTTCCACATACATACACCCCACAAATCACACACCATAAAATCCTGTAATTGTGCATACATTTTGCTAAAATGACAGTCTCTGATGCATTCTCAGTTTTTGAGAAATCACAGCTTCTTTATGTACATGAACAACACGTGACTGACATAGGGAAAGGGGTGTTTTTCAGGTATGTTATTGGGATCAAATACCACTTTTCAACTTCCTTCCCTCTTCTTCCCCACGTCTGTGTTCGGAATGTCTTTGATTAACAGGTACCTAGACAGCCCAAATGGGAAAAATTAGTTCATTTTAAGTCCCCAAGCAGTTATGCCATGGAGATTACTAGGGATATCATGAACACCAATTCATGCCCTTCATTTGCTACACCTCTCCAAATTTGTAGTCTTTTCTGCAGATATACATAAGCAAAAGCTCCCATCTTAGCTTACCAAAATAACATGTGAAGTCTGACAAAAATCTATACCTCTGTCAGAAGAGCTGGTCCTTTCTCTTGTTCAAGGACTCCTGTGTACATTAGGAAGGTCATCCGGCTGAATTCTAACCCTAAAGAGCCCATCCTGCAGCTGTGCAAACACTAATGCCTTGGCAAGGAAGAAAGGGAAGAACACACCCCTAGGGAGCCATGAAGACCAGACTGCCCTGTTTAATGGCAGTGCACGTTAATGTCGTATTAAAGCACAGCCCAGTCGTGGATTGAAGTGATGGTGAAAGCACAACCCAGCGACAGGTACAGCAACATCCATGACACAGTAGGAAGGACAAGGACTTTCTGGGGGAAGTGGCATCTTGGAGGTGAGCACTGCACAAAGCTCCCAGTGCAGAAAGCTGCCGGACCCACTGCAAGAACACCAACACAGAGTGCAGCAGGCAAACAAGCACTAATAATGCCACTATAGAAGTCACAGCTTGAAACTTCCTAGATATCATGCATTTACATATTCAACAACAGTAAACAAAAAAAACCCAGGAGAAAGAAGAGCAACTCAGCAGTCCATCCCTATACTGTCCATTAATCAGGACATATTAATGGGCATAAACACATTTCTGAGTAGTACAAACCCACATGTCATTTTTAAGGCTAATGAATACGAGCTGACACAAAGCACAGGCTGAGTGTCACATTGCTTAGCTGCTCCAGACACCTGTCACTCCTTGGCAACACAAGGGAGAAAAGGTCAAGACACTGTTAGTAAAATGAAAAGGGAGACTCACTTTTCTACAAAAATTGAACTTGACAGGAACCATCATCAGAAATAATGCTGAGAGGTTCAGGCGTTACTGGCTACTGAAAGTTTAAGCTTCTGCTGCTATTTAGCTGTCTACGTATTTTAGTCAGTTACCATTAATAAAATCAATCTGCATTGTCCTATACTAACAAAGATAGCATTATTTGGGGTTGGGTGAGAAAACACAGTATAGGATATCTTTTCTAACATATATAGTACTTATGCAATTCACACAGAAATATATATACTTTTACTGAATCCTTGCAGAAGCTAGATACAGCTAAGGCTAAAATATTCCACCTCCTCGCTTTCCAAATGCATTCATGCAAAAGCAATTAAGGAAGGAAATCCAGCAAGAAGAAAGCAAGCAAAATAATTTTGTCATGTTTAAAAGCTGGCAGACTGAGTTTTGACCTTCCTCACTTTTCTGAAAGCATGAAGCCACCAGTGGTTCTTCATGTCTTTGTCTTGATGGAACAGAGATTGTAACATACACCCAAACGCGCATCAAGAACCCTTAGCTCTTGTTTTTCTACAGAATGGGCCCCTGTGCCTTTTGGGGGTATAGTTTTGAGGTTTTAGCTTAAGCCCATGATTAATGACATTTATATTCCACATTTAAGTATACCCACAAACATGTTTTAAGAAGATGGTTGTCTCAGTCTCCAAGTATTATTGCTGAATCTCCTCTTCCTTGTCTGACACAGACCTCATTACACTGGGCTGTGAATCCTGGCTCGGAAATACCAAAAAACCCCATTGATTCAAGATGCCTTTACTTCACAGCAGTTACAATCAAATTGCAATGGCTCACAAAAGGAATCAGGTTCAAAATAGTGAGGAAGAGAAGTAACAAGACAACATTATTAATTGTCAGTGGAATACCAGTGGCAAGAGCTACAATTGACTAATTTTTGACATCTCAGTAAAGAAGAGTGGATAACTCAGAAGTAATAATATCAATAAATAGCACAATTTGCTATTTCTAGTGCATTTTGACATGAAATAAATGATTTTGTTGAAAAGAGATAGAGGAGATGTAAGGAGTTACAAAAAGCAATTACAAACTCTCTAGAGCACAGAAATAACCACAAGCATATCAACAGTCACAGCTATCTGCAATGACTCAACATCTCAGTACAGAATGAAAAGAACCTGTTTTGGACAGGTTACTCAAAGCTGTTACACTTGCTGTGGGCTGTCACACAGGCCAGTGCCTCCTAATGCCTATTCAATTAAGTGACACAGTATTCCCACACAAGAAGGGAGACTCTCAAGGGCACTGAGTGCTAATACCTTTTTTTAATGTCCCTACACACAGAGGTCTATCTCAGAGCAGATATCCCTTGGGTCAAATACAGTCAAATCACTGAACTGCTTTTACAGCAGAAGAGGCTGTAAAAGCACATTTGAAAGCACCACCTATGCTGCTTCAGGTTTACTCTTTGTACTGATCATGGAAGATACGGTACAGTTTTTACCTCTGACACTGCTATAGTAAAAAAATTGGTTCAATACTGTGAACTTGGGCAGACAAACACTCCAAACCTATACTCTGGATTTTTTCTTTGACAAACTAAGATACATTTTATTTTAAATCTTTCACATGTGTTTAAACTAGGTTACAGATGCCTTTTATGCATCCCAAGATAAAACAATCTCTAGTGGTTAATTAGTGCAACTGGATAGAGGTATTTTTATCATTAGTGCTCATCCAAGAAAATGGCAAAATTATTTTCTAGCACCATTTAGAAATGGAATCTGTATTCAGTTAAATTTGTTCTCTGCCCTAGCTTCTTCAGGTCATAAGCATAAACCAAAGAAACCTCAAAATAATCAGGACCAGCTCAGTTCATGATACAGATACTGGAAAGAAATTTTATATTCCAAAAATTTGGTGACCCTACATTCCTGAGCTAGCATTCATAAGGATCTTGGAGGTGTCTACAAAGTGGTATTAAGACACCAGGAGTTATTAATTCATTGATTGCATGCATCTGTACTAAAAGGACTCACTAGAAAATTTGACCTTTAGAAACATACTCCAATGGTGTCTCCAAAGATGTCAGAAAAATGCCCTTATCAACAATTAGAAAGGAGAAGTTGCCACTGAGAGTGCTGTTGGACAGGAACTCAGGTAAAATTAGCTTTTTTGCTCAACTTGCCAAGAACAAAGAGGCAAAGTATGAGTAAAATGCTTCAAGATGATAAAACTGAACACAAACCAGAATGTTTCAGTGCTATGATCAAGTCTCTTAGGCTCAAAAAATACCAAGCTGTATAGCTTGACCTTACTGCTGGAAAGCAGCTGGCAGCCAGGCAGACTTCAGTTCAGGCAAGCGAAATGCAGCCCACACAGACCAGCATACTTCTTGTGCTCACACAACAATATCCTAGCACATGGCTTGGAACAAATAAACTCATTTTGTTTCCTAACAACTGCCCAGAAAGCAGAAAATGCAATTACTATTCAGGCACTTCAGTGAGACTGCTCACAGGCAAACCACCACACATTTCCGAAAGTGGGCTCCGAGCTGAATTCCACATTGTGAAATTGCACAAAAGCATGATGTGTGAATCAGTATTATACTTTGTCTGCAGCATTTCCAAACCCTCTGTCACTCCAAGAAATGTTTTAAAAAGAGCTGTGCAAAAATGACTGCAGCAACTCCCTTTTCACACCTAGGCTAAGCAGTGTTTTTAAATTCGAGGATAACATCTGAGTTCAACTGCAGGAGATACAGCTAATTGAGTAGAAGTAATGCTGCTTTTCTCTCCTCTGGAAGACTGAAGTCTTCCAAGCTGTATTAAGTCACAGAACACACACACTTACAAGGCCATTTCAATGCCAGTGCCTCAAAGCTAAGCAGGAGAATTAGACTCACTGCTCCAATTTGTCAGCAGTCACTGGTGCCAGGGCAGGTTCTCCTCAGCCTCCTTTGTAAGCATTGTGTATTACCATTCTTAAAAACACTCATCTCTCTGGTGACTAGCGACAGGACCCGAGGGAATGAGGTGAAGCTGTGTAAGGGGACACGTAGGTTGGATATCAGGAAAAAGTTCTTCACCCAGGGGGTGTCTGGGCACTGGCACAGGCTCCCCAGGGAAGTGGTCACAGCATCAAGCCTGACAGAGTTCAAGAAGGGTTTGGACAATGCTCTCAGGCACATGGTGTAACTCTTGGGGATATCTTGTGCAAGGCCAGGAGTTGGACTTTGATGATGTTTGTGGGTTCCTTCCAGCTCAAGATATTCTATGACTCTATGAAAAGCAAGCAAATTGCTGTAGAAATGTATTTTGACGATCACTATTTAGAGCAATGAGGTACAGGTAAAAATGGAGAAACCTCACATCTTCAGCATGACAACCCCATGGTTTATCCAGCAAAATGCAAAGCAGACAAAAAAACCCCTGCTCCACGTATGTAATATGCATAGGACCTTACTTTGCTCTCAGTTATTCCCATGCAGATGAGGAATGTCTCTATTAAAGGAAGTCCATTTATAGGGGTTCAGGTCAGATACAAAAAAAATCAGCACAATCCCAAAGCATAAATTTGTGAATAGATGTATTACCATATATGCATCGATGTATCTGCAACGCTAGATTTAAAAAAAAACCTCTCTCAAAATCACCCCTTCCATGCAGCACGGCATTGTTAAACTCAGCACAAGTAATTCCATTATAAGGTTTATTTGCACTTTCAACATCAATAGAAATTTGAAATTTAGCCTTCTCTGTACCAACAGGTAATGTCATGTACACTGAATTAGCCTAGATGAAAGGACTTTCTATTAAAAAAATTTTTATTAAAACAATGGGTTATCCAGTACTGAATCAGAGCAATCAATGTTTTTCAAGTCAACACTCAAAGCTATCAGAGGACTTATATTTTACATGAAAACTTTTAGCTTTTGGATAGTTGGGCTGAAATTAACAACAATGAACTCTTGAATTTCAAAGCTGATTTTGTGATGAAAAAAACCCTAGGCTTGGATTTTCCTGACTTTCATAATATAGGTTTATCTTCCCTATTAAAAGCTTTTTCACATTAGGCTATCTCTCTTCTAAACATGAACTTGTATTTTTATTCGTGACATAGTGAAACCGAAAAAACATTTACTGATGACAGAATTCTGGCTTTAAAGAACACACTGCTCTGGAGATGACTAAATGTTTCACACTGAATGGCCTCAAATTTGGAGAACAGCATTATTATTGCTTTGTTATAAGATCACCAAATTATGAATTTAAGATTTATCACACCAAATTAAGCATACACTTTACCAAGAAAAAAATTACTGTGCCTTTCATATTCCTCTTATATAAATGTACACAACAAATTGATCCAGGCACTCGACATACTCTGTGTCCAATAAAGTATCAGAGTAGATCTCTTCTTGAAGTAATCTACTGCAGTGGGTATGAACCTGATGGACGTTTCATCTAGAGATTTTGAGACCATGCAAAGGAACCTGATTTATCCTTTGTAATATCTGGAATGTTAAAAAGTTACAGGTTGTGTTGGTTGTAGGGTGTAATCAAGGCAGTGCTCATAACTTCAGAGCAATGTTGATAGTTTCCATCATGCTCGGAGAAAATCAAACCCAGCCATTACACTGCTGGATCAATTTGGTTTTCAGGGAAGATGGACTGCTCTCTCATGATTCACTCTACAGTGCACAGCACTACAAAAAGAAAAGAAAATTAGCATGGATTTATCTTCGTGACTGATTCATTGGAAACTCTTGGGATTAACATGCTTAATTAGGAAGCCAAAAAACAAGAAGTCAATCATGGATTAAAGCTGATGAGATCAGCCTATACACAATGCTGGATTTCTTCAGACAAGAGGGGGGTTGAAAAAAGAATAAATTGTCAGTAGCAGCATATAAACCAGGTACTGCAAAGAATTAGTATATAATTTTAGGAACAAAAAGGAAAACACTATCTGGACAACTTTGGATTAGGTTGGTGAATTGTATTTTACGATATTCCAAGAACTTTGGCAGGCTCCTTGTAGAATCTGTTTCCTGTAACTATTGCTACTAAATAATGTTTTCTTGAATTGGAGCCTGCAATCAGCTTTTTTGGTGGGCAGGAAAAGGATAGTGTTCTGTGCTGCCCTAGGTCTTCTCCATGTTAAACCTGTGTACAAGGCTGATGAACAGTGCAAGAGAAAAATAAGCATGTATGTAAGACCTGTTTTTTCATAAATTATAGCGAGACAGTGGTGAGTTTCACATGCTTTGTTCCTCACAACCTATGTTCATTCCTGTGCTTTCCATGCCTTCCAAGTTCTGTACTATACCCTCCATAAATATTCTGCGCTTTCTAAAGTGATTAACATTACCTGAGCTGAGGGGTTTGGATTTCTTTTCTTTTACATGTTTCAAAAACAAGTAAGAACAGAACAGGACAAAAAAGATTCTCTTCCTGGATAGGATTCAGTTACCTTAACACAGACCTCTCAGTACTGCTGCTTTAGACAGGTTGCACAGGTCCTGTGACATACCTGCCAGTCCCATACTGCTCTCCATGAGCCCAGAGCATCCACAAAGGTTATCTACACAGACACTACAAGTGTTTCTCTCAGGCACCTAATTTAAACCTGATACCAATCTTAAGGACACTGAATCCCACCTTTTGTCTACCTGAAAGCACCTGTCTACAGAGAGTGAGTTACTTATTCAAGATATGCATGCATTTGTGAGAATCCATATCTAGATTCCCAAATGATATAAAATGGAAGTCACACACATGTTCCTCCTTTGCTTCACCATGATAAGAGCATTGTGCTAAGCTTACCATACCAACTGAGTACATGCACAGAAGTAATGATTATTAAATGCCTACTGGCATTAGAAGTACTTGAACAGGCAATTGAATAATTTGAATAAGAAGACAAGACAGCTAGCTGCCTGTATTCTTGTTATCCTTGTTAGAAAGTTTTGCAACCAGATGTTCTTATCCTTAATTTAACACTGGGGGAAAATACGGTTCTTATCTTTTAAGAAAGTTGCTTTATATGACAACAGTTACAGCACTTCAGTCCTCAACTTACTGCAAAAATCCCCGTGCTTAAGGTTTTCTATTGCCTGACTGTAACCTAAGACTGGCAAAGTCAATTGGAAACAGAAGGCACGGAGATGTAGGTAAAAGTCAGATCACATAAATCAGGGATAAGCACACAGAAGCATTAGAGCTGTATATTTTTTAGTACCATATCAGATACACTCATTTCTGCCCACCATTTGGAGATGAGAGTTAAAATTCCCACGCCTGCTTTCCTATTTTTAAATACCTGTTGTGTTTGATGGGAAAGAAAACAAACAGGAAAAACAAATGCAAGGTCTCATGCAGCAATATTTCATGCGTGCTTTTGCAGCCTGTGCTATCAGCTTGTCTGAAGTGGTGACCACTAAGACTGTAGAGCACTTAACAGCTCTCATTGCCAGAACTGGCTGACTCACAAAATCACCTCTTACTTAAAAGTAATTCATTTTTATCTAGGTATTGTGTTTACTCAGAGCTTTTGAAACTTGAAAATTCAGCTCTAGAAGAAAAATTATGATCTTGGTGTTTTGTTCTTTAGTATGTTTATCTTCTTTATTTAACACTGATCACATATTAAACTTTCCTTTCAGCATCTACAAAGAAGCAGCTTTCTAATCTAAGCTTACAATTTATCATTGGATTCTTAAAGCAGAAATTAAAATAATGCAGCAACCAGGGTATGTACATTATACTCTCCTCTTCCCTCTTGCCATTCATTTCTCTGTTATGGCCCTACACTGCCATGACGTTGACACTGGAGCCATCTATCCCCACCCTGACTCATTCAGCAATATATAATACAAAAGTGCTTCATATTAAATACATTTCAAAAAACCAACGTGCTCCAGTGAAGTACTGAGTACATTCTTCCTGCACGCTGAGTTGGCCTGAAAGCCATGCTACTGTTTGCAGAGAACCGTTCCCAAAGGTCTTGAACTCTTACCTGATATTTCTGATACCACCTTTGATCTTGCTGTGTTTCTACTTCTCTGAGCATGACATGAAAGCAACATTCCTGTATTCCTTTACATTTGAAATCAGCTATATTTCAAAGCTCTGATGTCAACAGGACAACTTTATATCATCTCCAGTTAAATATATCTGCTCAACAGGTGTGAAACAGATCTTTTGTTTCACTACTCAGTTTGAAGCCAGTTACATCAGTAATTGAACGAAATGGTATTTCATAAGTATGCCCAGGTACTTGTCTGTCAAACCTTTAAAAGCCAAAACCCTGCCACTGATCTTCTGTCTCAGGATGATGCTGAATGGTTGGCTTTCCTTAGAAATGGATTTAGTGCACACTGCTAGTGCATCCAGTTGTGGGAAGTACAGCGATGGACACCAAAGACACACTTTACATTTGCATTTCATCCCTGCAGCCATCTTGGTAGCTTTCCATGTAGATTCCCCTGCCACTCTCAGGACAGACGCAGGATGGATTGTCAAGAGTGGAGAAGATGCAGCAATTAATCTATCAGCCAGCTCTGTGGATGGAAAGGCTAGATTCTGCACCCCTCTTGATAAGTGAGTCCACAAGTAAGGGAACCTAAACTCTATACCCTCAAGCACCTTGGCAACAGTGATATACAAGTGTTCAGGAATCAGGCTAAGAATCACACTAAAAGGACTTGAATTTCCAAGACTTGATTCTCTTTGTGCTTTGTATTTACACTTAGCTTTGTATTTTCAAAAATCAAGGGGAGAAAGCAAGAGAATGGCAGGAGGATAATGATGAAGAAATGGTAAAGGAGAGACCAGGCCAGAGAAAGGAGAGGAACATAGAGTTTCCTGCTGTTAAGCCAAGGCAAAATCTTTTCAGACTTCACTAAACTTTATTACTTTGATGACTTAAAGCTCACCTCTTGAAAGAGGCCCTTTTCAAGAGCGAGGGAAAATATGCTCTCATCTCCATTCCCCCTGCAATCACTAAACCATAAGGCCTACCTTCAGCTATACCACCTCTCTAGCTGCACAGAAGTATCTCAATATGGGCACACATTTTAGTCATCAAAGCAGCTGGAAACAGTTCCTAGGACCTCGTCTCTCCACAAAGGATCAGCCATTGCAGAAAGGTAAGCACCAGCCTTAACCCTGCAGCACCTTCTAGGAATAAAGCCCATGATGACAATCGCCAGGGTATACTTCCCATAAAACCCCAAATTCTGTATTTTAACCCAGAACCTGAAAAAAGCTGATAAAATTTGATGTTTCAGAGATTAAACACTTTGGATCCTCCAGGGATAAGTGTACACAACTGGTATCAAGATGAATTTCTAATGTATAAGGGGTTTTAGTATATCAACACTGGGATGCTATGAAAAGAGATTGTACTATGCTCTTATCAAGCATTTATTGTTGTTTAATTAAGCTACACCTTAATGCCTTAACTTGCATGCATCTGCAGGTCGTGTCCAGATGTTCTGCATGTCAAGCTGGACCACCACTTCTTCTTTCTCTCTGGTATTTGCAAAGAATCAGGAAATAAAAGTTATGATAGCCCCAGTGCCTCACTGCTGCAAAAGCCATTTATATAAGGCTTACTATATCTATTCCTCAGGTGTTAAAACTTCATTGAAATAAAACAGATACAGTAACAAAGGTATAACTAGCAGACATATTCATGATGTGCTTATTCATTCAACTGTGTAAATATTTACTCAGTACAATTCTTCCGAAGATACTTAGAAAGTAGCTCAAGTTCAAATCCCTGTTTCATTACGGTGCTAAAAGAATATTCCCCATACACCACATATCCAAGCAGAAAGTGCATGTAAAGATTAAATTTATCCAGAGCACTGGGAAACAATCAGGAACATACCATATGCACAAGCAACAGTGCAGAAGTGCCAGGCATTTAACTACACCACTCTCTCAAGTTGAAGGATTTATTCCCTTGTGGAGCATCTCTTTCATGAGCATCATTCCATATCAGCACTGCCAAGCCTCACAGCACATACACAAAACAACCTTTCTTTCTTTGTGTAAATCTAAGGAGGGAATTAAAGGTCTCCTCTCTCTACTCTGTATCCTTACGATACCAAAACTGGTGTCTCTTGGGTTTCCAGGCAATTTGGCTAGTTTTACACAGTTTTGGAGGGGAAGTTCCTTAAGGCTGCTAGTAAAGGAAACTCACCAGGGAAAACCAAACTGAGCTCTTCCCATTGCTGCAGGACTACAAGATTATTTCTGTCACTTCATCTCCCTTAAAGTCTTAAATTTGTTCCCAACTACTATGCAGCACAAGCACAGAGAGGTAATGTAGTAGGGCTGCATCTTCTAAAACACTTTTCAGTGCTCAGATGTTGGATGGAACTGACTCCTCCTCAGTCATGAACATCAGGAGACACAAAAGCTCATTTGGCTCAGGACAGTATGCAGAAAGAACTGAACATAGCCCAAGACAGTAGAGAGAACCTCTGACCTCCTATTCTCAGAGCAGACTTGGATTTTATGTAGAGATATCTGGCTTGGATTTTATCATAGAGATATCTGGCTGATAAAACTCCACCCTGTGGTAAAATAATTAAGCTACCTCAGGATGGAGGTCCCAGAGAACTTCACTTGTATTCAACCCCTTGCACAGCTGCTCATATGGGAAGGCATAGTTTTGCCATACAACATTTGATGCAGAACTTAATTTACTTGTCAGGCTATAGTAAAAGAAACAAAGACACGTGGTGCTATAATAAGCTAGAAGCAGAACTTCCAAAACTAATTTTCAAATAAAGAAAAGAATCCTAGAAGGCAATCATGAAGCTGTTAAGCTTCTGAAAAGTTCAAGGGAAACTCCAGCAATTGCCAGCCATGCTCAGTAAGAAACACACAAGAAGAGTTCTTTTTAAAGTTATTTATATTTCTTTTGCACAATAACAAATATTATTGTCATCTCCAACAGCACGTAAAAACCTTTACTAAAAATATGATGTACGGATAACTCTCTTGCAGTAGACTAATATGTGTTGCAATTTTAACAGACAATAGCTAACTCAGAAATAGCACAGGAAAAGTGGAAGCAAGTTAGTGGAGAATATTTGTTCTCTAACATCATACATAGAAGGTGATCAAGCCCTGATGGAGTCAGGAATATTGACCATTATATGACTTACTGACTAGCCAAGTATTACTCACCCACTATCCTGTAACTGATGTAACTATCTGCCTAACTTTAAATGTTGTAATTTTCTTATCCATTAACCTCATTAATGACTGCTCAACTCTACAAAAGAAATAGAAAATCTAATATATATGCACATATATTAATAAAACTGATGTACACTGCAAAAACTGCTGTACCAAGTGATCACTTGATACTCAACTGATCAAACCACTGACTTCAAGTTCCTTTAATGTTGAGACAACCGCACATTATAAAAATCCCTTCCTGATATATCCTAAATTCACGACTATATTCTGCAGCATGAAAACTACAATCCTATCTAAGCACACTGAAATGCAATGGTCGCAACAGTATTCAGCCCTATTTAAAACCCTGTTTCACTACTTGATATCTTCCACCAAATTATTTTCAAAATACAGTTGCATTTTAATTATTAAATCAAATAACCTGATTAATTTTCTAAATGAATGTAATTTACAAAATCATGTAATCTCTTTCCAAAAAAAACAAGGCAAGCTAATTTCCGTTCCAGCTAAGCTATGGTCTTTGTAACTTGGAATCAACAGTTATAGTTCTGCATAGTTTATTATCTGCTTGTAAGTTTTTTCCCAATTCTATTAAGCAAGCTTTTGATTTAATTTTAGCCCCTAAATTCAAGTTTTTATAAATGTAAGCGCTAACTGAAATGTTTCCAGGAATACAAAGATGCTTTCAATAACAACATTTGCACAAAAGCAATGAACTTTGACATCTCATATCCAAGGATTCACAGTATTGAAAACCTTTGGTTTTCCTTTACAAACATTAAAAGACTTAAGTGAATTAATCTGAGGAGGGAAACTGAATTTTGAGTTGTTAAACATGGAAAAAAAATGGCAGTCCTTTTAGCTCAATCCATTTGGGTGAGCTTTTCTACTTAAAAGAGATGATTTAAGGAATAAGCACCAATAAGACCCTATTTAGTTACTCTTACCTCAATAATATACAAAACCACATTTTTGTAGAAGCAGTACAGTATGCATTTGGTAACTCGATTGTAACTCCAAGCACCATGGACCAACAATAGCTTCTCCAAGTAGGAAAACTGAAAGACAGAAAAGAAATACTTACATATATGAAGAATTGCTAAAAAAATTGGTTGAAATAAACACTTGTCCTCAGGAAAAAAAAACATCAAATCAGCTATGAAAGCTGTTCAAGTGCAATATTTAAACAGCCTAACAGAAGATATATGCAAAAAACAACTCTTAAAATACTTAAAGCTAGAATTCTTTTTGTAGCAAAACTTCTGAAGGTTTTAAAAAGTGGCTTTAAACAGCAAAGTCTTCAACTGTTATTATCAGCCTAATGGCAAAATCAATGTTTGAGGGCTTACAAGGTTCAGAATCTCCTTTTCCTGTGAAAAGTGAACCATCTAATAATTAAAATTGTCTTGAGCTGAAATAAAATATTCAAGAGGGGAGGAAAAGTGGGGAAATAGATGCACTTATAGAGAACAGATATTTATATTAACATTTTCTGCCCACAAAATTTGTGTGATTGTGTGTTATATAAAATATTGTATGAAGCAAGGGGCATTTGCCAAGAAGGGCAAGTAAATGAACCCTGTATAATTGTGCACCTTTCAATGCTAGTTTGAACCAGAGATGGAGCTCAAATTCAGAACTTTTGAAAATGGACTTTTATGAAGCCAGTGATTTAATCCAGACTGGGAAATGCATAATTTTCTAGTCTTGGCTTTCTTAGTGAACCTTTTTACGGTATGAAGCATTCCTCTTTTGCCCAGTTACAGGCAGTTCAAAGTGATGACTGTTTACTCGTTAGCATGTGAGTACCTGAACGGATCTTGGACACTAAGGTAATTATTTGCTTTGCTTCCTTTTCCACAAAGTGACTTGACAGGAAAAGCTTGACTTCCCAAATTTAGATTCTAGATCATTTATTTTAACCAAAACTTATTTGAAATTTAAAGCTACAGTAATGAGTCAGAACTGTTATGAGGCAGATATGCTCCCATGCTTTCCAGCACTAAAATCACTGAACCACAAATCCTGTCTCCCATGCATCAGCAACTCAGATTTGTTAGGATATGCCAGCAGAGAAGGAGAGAAAACAAAAGAGAACCAGGCTTCACGGTTCTCTGCTTAACTTGAGCTCGAGCTAAAAATGGGACACTCACAAGGGAGTAGCTGACCCATTAGAGCTTGTTGTGGTTTTAGAAGTGGGGAGGGGGCCATAAAGATGGCTCCTGTGAGAAGCTTCTGGAATTCTTCACCATTTCCAGCAGAGCCAATCTCTGATGGCTCTGAAGATGATGGACATGCCACTGGCCATGTCTGGACCAATTAGAAAGGTTGGTTACGCCTCTGTGATGACATATTTAAGGAAAAATCAAAACAAAATGTACACACAGCTGCTTTTAGTTAGAGAAGGAGGAGGATGGGAGAACATGTGAGGGGAAAACAACATGGAGACACCAAGGTCAGTAGAGAAGGAGGGGGAGGAAGTGCTCCAGGCTCTGAAGCTGAGATTCCTCTGCAGGCCGTGGGGAGCCCATGGTGAGGCGGGGTGTCCCCACTGCAGTCCATGGGATCCACTGGGGATGCAGAGAGATCCACCCGCAGTCCATGGGTGAGGTGCCGATGTTAGAGCGGGGAGATGTCGGAAGCCGCAGTAGCCATGGATGTCAGAAGAAGCCGCAGTAGCCGTAGATGCCAGGAGAAGCTGTAGCAGGTGCAGCCCAGTGAGAGACAGAGACTGAGATAAAAGTCCCGCAGTTTGTGAAGGAGGTGACCACGCTGGAGCGGGTGGATGTCGGAGGAAACTGCAGTCCAGGTGGGAGACCCAGTTGGAGAGAGAGGGGCCCTCTGCTTCCATGCTGGAGTAGTTTGTCCTTGGAGGACTGCATCCCGTGGATGAGTAAACCCACGCCATAGAAATTCAGAGAGAACTGTCTCTCGTGGGAGGGACCCCACGGCAAATGCGGAGGAAAGAAAACTCCTCTCCCGAAGCAGGGGAAGAAGATCCTGGAAATGGACTGACCTGAAACCCCACACCCTGCCTGCCTCGCACTGTTGGTGGGAGGGGTGGGGAGTGAAAAGAATGGTGTCTTTTAAAGGTTTAGTTCTACTTCTCATATCCTCCTTCTGACTCTGGTAGTAATAAATTTCACTTTGCAACTTAAGTTGAGCCTGCTTTGTCCTTGGAGTGTTTTCTCCTGGTTCCTTATCTCAACTCATGGACCTTTGGGTTAATTCCCTGGGGTTTTTTTTTCCCCCCCTCTCCTTCCCTCCTCTGCCCAGCTGTGGCAGGGGAGGGAACGAGTGAGCGGCTGACATGGGTGCCTGGCACTTAGCCAGGGTCAAACCACAACAGAAAGACCCCTAATGCCTCAAGTTAATATGCAGGATAGCTACAACTTTCCTCATCAGAATCACTAACAAAACACAACCAGGGTGATGGGAAACTTGCCTTGCCACGATGTCCTTACAAGTCATCCCAAAGCTCTTGTAGAAAATAGTCAGACACACCCTGAGAACTTCCCTCTGCTGAGTCTAACAATTGACCATCTTGGATGTAGTCTTCTTGAAAGCTCAACGCAACAAGAAATCCTACCATGAATTGCTCTTGTCTGTGCTCTCATGAAAATGAGTGCACTGCGGAGCACAGCAAGGAAGATACTCAGAGCCTAAAGAACACACTGAGCCTGCTCACAGTGATGAAGAGTCTCAATAAGACAAGGGAAAGAATCAAATTTGCTTTGATGCTGAATTTATGCAAAGGCACAGCTACTGGCATAGTGCAGTACAGACAGGGGCTCTGACACTGTGACAAGACACTGCCCTTGTTTGGCCACTCCCATATTTAGAGAACTTTAAATCAGCAGGGAACATTATGACCATCTGGCCAGCTTACCTGTGAAACTGTGTAAGTTTTTACAGTCACCTCTATATCAACACTAGCATAACTTCTTTTATTACAGAGATGATCTTCTAGAATCTATCTTGACCAAAGGATGAGGTGACGGCATGTTGGGAGCGTTTTAAGACAGTGAAAAGGCATCCACAATACAAGCCAATTTTTCCGAAGAAGAAAACTGAAACAAGAACATTTGTTGAAGAAAGAAGCTTCCCTAGTTAAGGAAACAGTCCCTAGACACCAGATGTTCTCTGGATTAAAATGATAAAGCTATTTACTGAGAAAAAAAGTTATTAAAGTCTACTACTGTCTCTTTAAACAGTTAAGTCATTTGATTTGGGAATTCTCTAAATAGAGGTCACTGGTGCAATACCATTTCAAGGGTAAAGGATGATTCAAACAGATGCTCCTTGCACCTGTGGAAGCTATTTCAAGTGGAGTCAGACACAAGTTGGATTTTTATTTTTGTTTGGTTTATGCTTTGATTCTCCCTGGAATCCTGAATGAGCCTATATAGAGACTCTCTCTTCTCTAAGTGCCTACTTCTGGCACCACTGCATTTGAAATACCATTTGAACATGAGATGCTACATTATAGTGGTCGTCTTAAATTACTCAATAAGAACATACTCTGCCTTCAAGGCATGCACATACAGTAATGCTTTAGTGGGAGTTATATGTCTTCACTGAAAGAAATACACTCCACGGAGATCAAGTTTTTCTTTTGAACACTAATTTTTTTTTTAAGCACATACTACCACACAGTATTAGTCTCCTTTACTAGAGTGATTTCTTTATATATTTTCTAATCTCATCAGCACAAAGTTCTTCTACACAATCACAAAAAATACAGTTCCACTGTGTTTCACTAATTTTTTAAAGTGCAATTCTGTGTCAGTGTCACCAGTTTTTATTTCATATTGAACTAAAAAGATTCATCATTAACTCACTGACTGGAATTTAAACCAAGAGCAACTTCCACATTCTAACACTGAACTGAAATACAGGGGGTTTTATTACTGCAAAAGCAACACATGAATGTGGAATTACCTCTCCAGATTTAAGGCTACTGCAACACAAAAGAAATTACATACATAGGGCCTTCTGTGGACAAAACTCTTGCTGCTTAAGCTTAGTTACTAAAGTAATAAATGATCTGAGGAAGTCCAAGTAAAGAGCATTCCATTAAGTTATACAGCAGAAGCTATATATAATCCACTGAAATAAAAAATGTAAAAGTCATTACAAGATACCAGAGACAATGATTATGGCAATTCCTTTACTAGTATATATTTGGAATATGCTACTGTTTATGACAGAAAAACTTGGCAAAACTGTCTAAAATTCTCAAGATAAATTTTGTGAAAGGTCTTCGTTATTCAAACCTGAAGCCGAGTGTGCTTCATCAGAGCTCAGAACAGAGCAGCAATATAAGACTGCTACTCTTCCTCTCAGCACAGTTAACACAGAAACAGTTGTCGATGCATACAGCAGCACTATCCCTGCCTTTTCAAAACCTCACCTGCTACTGGAAGCTATCAAAAGATGGTAAAATTTCATGTCACTTGGTAGAACAAATCTACCTACATTCTGCCAGAAGGGAACATCAGCTGAAGCTCTGGTCACTGAAGAGGCGAGGGATTGTCTCTGCTTCCTGTCAGCTCAATCTGGTTTTGTCCTGCATCAGCCTCAAACACATACATAGAGCACCCCAGGTGTAAACAATATTCAGAGGATATTCAGCAACTGAAGCATCTTCTTCCTTTCTTATTTTTCTTTCAAAGTCTTTATTCTAAATTGTGGCTTCTTTGGCAAAACAAAAAACCAGGCTTCTAACTCCTCTTTTTAGCTGAAGTAATTAGTTCTGAATCTGATGAACTAGTTTAGGAGCACTTACCCAAATAACGTACAAAATAACATATGTAAAATGAAAATGCTGGCCAGCTCTCTACAACTTTGATCAGTTCTTGGATGCGACACAGGGGGCAGGGGAAATATAAATAGAGGAGACACCTCAAATTAAGAACTACCAAACAGACAAATTCTCACACACCTGGTTATAATACCTATTCACAGTAAGAGAAAAGTTTGCACCAAGACACATAAATTACTTAAAAACATATTAACACAAGCATCACAGACAATGCTTCCCCCAGTTACTGAAGAACCAAGATATTGTGCAGTTGTCAGCAGGAAACTAAAACTTTGTAGAGAGGTAGAGTTTTGCCCTGAAGAATACAAAATCCTAACAACAAATCCCCAAAATATATCCAAAATACATTCTAGACAGCTGCCTGGAAAAGGAAACAATCAGAGATGCTTCTAGCATGAAGGCTAGACAAAGCCATCAAGCACTCCATGGCTGCACAGTGCATTTCTCACAAGATGTTATGGCAGTTGTTCATTCTTGCATCTGACCTGTGCAATGGCATAATCCGAGCAATTAGTTGCCTGCATGCCCTCATTGCCACTGATCCCCACTCCAACGTGAGCTGTCTGGATCATTCCTACGTCATTGGCACCATCCCCAATGGCAAGTGTTATGGCATTGACGTGTTTCTTGACCATGTCTACTATTTCAGACTTCTGTAGAGGAGATACTCTGAAAAGGAGAGAAAAAGGTGTCAGTTTCTCACATGCTGAGCTATGTGCCTTTCCCAAAAGAACAGCTGTAACCTACATTTAGAAGTAATCAAAGGGCAGTTGCTGAGAAGTTCCTTTATTCAACAACTAAGCTTCAGAACCTTGCCAAACTATTTTAGAAGAAAAAAGTAGCTTTAAAAAGAGTTTCACATTTACCTACTTGCTGATAGTTGATGCAAAAGAGACCAAATCGATATGAAAAGTTTCAAAGCTTTGTTTTCCTTACCCGGCTCCTCCTAACTGGCATAACACCCGTGGTGTTATATTGGGAACACTGAAGAGAGTTTCCTCTTCAACTATGACACAGTTTACAGATTAAGAGTGCAGGCTTCCCTGTCTCCTGCCATCACCATCCAGGAGGAGAAAGACCACTAATACATTCAGAGACATTTTCAAGGTTTTCCAAAAGATACTGCAGGCTTACTTTGTTATTAAACCAGTTCTGTTTAGCATCTTTATCAACGATCTCAATGAGGGGATTGAGTGCACCCTAAGTCAGTTTGCAGATGACACCAAGTTGGGTGAGAATATTGATCAGCTGGAGGGCAGGAAGGCCCTGCAGAGGGATCTGGACAGGCTGGATCAATGGGCCAAGGCCAATTGTATGAGGTTCAACACGGCCACATGCTGGATCCTGCACTTGGGTCACAACAACCCCAGCAGTGCTGCTGGCTGAGAAGTTGCCTGGCAGAAAAGGACCTGGTGGTGCTGGGCAACCGTGCCTGAACACAATCCAGTGGGTGCCCAGGTGGCCAAAAAGACTGATGACATCCTGGCCTCAATCAGCAATGGTGTGGCCAGCGGGACCAAGGCAGTGACCGTCCCCCTGTACTCAGCACTGGTGAGGCCACACCTTGAGTTCAGTTTTGGGTCCCTCAATTCAGGAAAAACAATTGAGGTGCTGGAGTATGTCCAGAGAAGGGCAACAGAGCTGGGGAAGTGTCTGGAGCACAAGTCTTATGAGGAGCAGATGGGGGAGCTGTGATTGTACAGCCTGGAGAAAAAGAGGCTCAGGGTAGGGGTACACACACACCTTATCCCCCTCTACAACCACCACAAAGGAGATACCCAAAGGCACCAAAGTGGGGGTGTCTTGCGCCAGGTAAAAGATGATAAGAGGAAAGTTGTGCCAGGGGAGGTTTAGATTGGACATTAGGAAAAGAAAAAAAGGGAAAGAGTTGACCAGTATTGAAACAGGCTGTCCAGGGAAGTGGTGGAGTCAGAATTGCTGGAGGTATTTAGAAGTCATGTAGATGTGGCACTGAAGGATCATAGTTTAGTGGTGGACTTGTCAGTGTTAGAATTATCTTGAAGGACTTTTCCAGCCCTAATGATTCTATTCCCTCCTCCAGCTGGCCTCTCCATTTGCCAAGCCATCTTTCCAGTCTCAGCCTATGCAGGTCAGATCAGAAAGCACAAGACCTCTTCCTGATCTCACACACATCTTGAGGACTGGTGCAACTCTGACCTCAGTGATTATGTTACTCAATTCCAACTCAAAACCAAAAGACTGACTCCATGACATCTGAATATCCTTATCAGATTTATTGGCAGATATTTTAACTTGATCCTTCTCTCATTTTATATCAGTCTCAAGTCAATAAAAATTCATGGAATTCAGAGTTGAACTGGTCTAAACCAGGCAAAAGTGGAAAAATACTCAGGACTAGGTTTCTAAATTGGATACGACACCCAAAATGCCCTTTTGTCATGGAAAGGGTGGATCAGGTTACCAAATCATATGAGGTATTCTGGAAATACCTACATGTTGATTAAATATTTCCATTCTAACCCCATCTGTACAAACAACCCTAATTCCTTTCCCCATCAGTTTTAGTTAAAGTTCCAAATTATTTTGTATTTCCTTAAATAAATCTTTAGACAAAACTTTTCCACATCTCAAGTCAGCCACATACCACTAAAAAAAAAAAAGGATGTAACTGATATCTAAAAGCTTTACTATTAAAACGGGGC
>VYZT01019854.1:0-16646 GCA_013400735.1 Pomatostomus ruficeps | reverse complement strand
TTTTTTTTTTTTTTGGTCAAACTATTCTGGTTCTCTGTTTTCTTGAGACTACACCTGATATAGACTGAGGTTAACAGAGAAATTGGTGTGCTTTCAATGGACGGAGATCAATTCCATACAGTGTGAAACCTAAAATATCCATTTTAATTGAGAAGTATTACCCATTACTGAAAGCCTTGGATTTCTTTTTTAAGTATGAACAGATATTTTTTGTTGGTTTATTTTTCAATACCTTCCTACAGGGAGTTAATGTTTGACCTTTCTTTTCTATTTGTGTTCTTTTAATTTTTCTCCTTTCTGTTGTCTTTGCTAGGCTTTTTTTTTTTTTTTCCATTTGTTTAATTTGTTAAATTCTCCTATTTTTTTCCTTTTTCTTCTCTGTCCCAGTTTGGTTTTCTGAGACATTTAAAAGCCCAGTACTTGAGTTTCTGACAACTATAGTTAGTGTCAGCTCTCTTTTTCTTCTTGTGCTGAACAATCTTTTAAAAGCCACACCGGCTCTCTCAGCAGGTGACTGCTGACTTGTACAGCTGGAAAATCATGACTTTTCAGACAGTCAATGCCAGAGGAGGAAAGCTGTCTTGTGGCAGTTTTAATGACCTAAATTGAACTGGTACAATTGGGTGAGGAAGGCTTGTGCATTACACAACTGATTAAGAATTGCATCATCTATAATTCTATTGCACCAGAGACTGCCAAGTGTCTCTTCATGTCAGTAAATGAGGATAATATATTTAGCAGTATGGAAATTCACACTTGAGGCTGTTTCTCAGTGTTTTCAGTTACCATATTTTTCACTGAAACTTATTAAATACGAGCAAATAAAAGGACACCAAAAATGTATATTTTAAATCTAGGAGACCACCAAGTTGCCATTTATCTTTATTTTATGACAATAAATCATTGGCATTTTATTCCCATGGTGCTAATTAAGAGTGTTCCAAAGAAGTGACTTAAGTCATGACTCAGTGGCTCTCAAAAGAAGTCTGCTGGGGAATATCCTCTGATTTCAAAATGTAATTTAGATTTATTTTTTTTTTACTTTTCTGTGAACAAGAAAGATTTTTTAAGATTTTTAAACTATGGGGTACATATCAGAGTACTTAGGTTATACCAGGTCATTTTGTTAGTGCACTTACGTCCTTCTGTATTCTCTTTTGGCCATGATAGGAAAGATTTTTCACGGGAAAGCTCACCTGTACAAAAGTGGGCATGATACTGCAAGGGATGTATAGGGATAGGGATGAGGGATTTTGGCTGAGTTACAATGCATGAGATGTTTATATGTTTACAGAGGAGTAAGAGAGAAAAGAACATGTTTCTCAAAAAAATTTACAAGTTTATTTCAATTCCACAGAAAAGGAATATAGAGAGTATTTTTTAACTGAGGGAAACTGTTTGATCCTCCTTTGCTAGTCCGTTCCTGCCATGTAGGGCAGATTGTTATGCTACAGACTCTTAGTACTGAAATCCCTATCCAGCCCTTCTTATTCAAGCAGAGCTGTCACTGATTTCAATGGCAACTCTGCCTGATTAAAGAGAATTGAATGGAGCCCCGAAGTAATGCTGTTTTGTCCTTGTCTTTGCACTTCTGGCCCTTAACCGTTAGTTTTAAAGAGCTTGAAGCAATACTGGCACCAGCAGTGTTTCAGGTGAACAAGCAAAAATAAAAAACAGTATCATGAGCTGTTTCAAGTAAGTGCTACTACAAGAAAAGCCAGTCTGTATCATATTGAAATAATGGGAAAAATGAAGAATGCATAAAAATATTTTTCAACTTTCTCTAGTGTTTTAAATACATAAACTGTCAACATATCATAAAATGTGTAAGCTTTGTTACTGTTTCTATTTATATTCATATGAATATGTTAAGTGGAACGGCAGGCATATGCTTATTCCAATGGTTATAACCATTGCATTGCTAAATCCATTCCAATATTGGCAGACAGTAAACATATGACTAGTTTGGGCTTTTTTTTTTTAATTGCCACACCAGAATTACTAAATAAAATGTCACTTATACTGTTTTATATAAAGAGCTGAGGCAGGGATTCTTAGATTTAAGAGCAAAACTCTTCACAGTATTAACTGAGAAATATGATTGAATAAAGGTTTGAACTTTTCAATGTTTAAATACAGAGGTCCACAGCAGTGGGAATGGTATGACCAAATGAAATACATATATTGGAGTCGAGCACTATATAGTCTTTTTGTAATCAAGTAAAAAATAAGTGCTTTTATGATTGGATTAATACAATTTAGGTCTCTGCTTTCAAGTAGAAATATCACTATATGTACAGAAAGGAGAGTATCCTGACTGTTACAGAGATGAACCATGTACTTTCAATCAGGTGAACATATTTAAAATACATGTGTTACTATATGTAACTGCAGAATCATAATTACTGGACATGATTACATCTTGGACAGTAAGACTGTTAAAAAATAAATAATTCAACATGCTTATTCCTCCTCCTCTGTTCCTCCGCTTCCCAAACAACTGAAGCTCAGTCCTAGAAGTCCCTGGCACAGGAGTTTCTGTGTCCCAAATTCTACCCTACATTGATCTCCCTCAAGCCAGCTCTTATTTATTGGTCAAAGTCCTGTTCTGGTCATCTGCTTTATATATTAAAATTATACATTTAAAAAAGTGTATCAGTGTTTTCAAAACAAATCTCTATTATTTAACACAAAAGATAGAGAAGACATAAAGGGTCAAACCAACAGAATCCTGTGTGCATTATCTTTCTGGGTTTTTTTGTTGTTTTGTTTTTTGGTTTTGTTTGTTTGTTTGTTTGGGGTTTTGTTTGGTTTTTTGGGGTTTTTTTTCCCTAAGTGTGTGAATAAGATCTCCTTGGTAACATATCTGCTTGGGGACATCAAAAAACGTCTACCATTCCTTATTTTTCCCAATCCCAGCCTATTTCATTTAATATGCGTTCAGCTCTGGCTTAAATCCTTTGTTCAATGCTCTCTTTCAGGCTAGGACCTCTTGGACATATCTGTTCTGTTTCGGCCAGAAGGATAGATCAAAGGTCCTGATTCTGGAAGGTCATAAGAGAGGTATTTTGGCAGAATGAAACTAAACAGAAAATAAATTTCCCACAGGGATACCTTATTCCCTCAAAAGTTTTCCCTTTGTTTTAGGGATCTAAGGAGATAAAACAGCACCTAAATGAGGTAGATGTGCTCCATACTTTCAATCAGGAGACTATCACTTCAATCTATCTGGTATTCCAATAAAATTTACACTGAGATTTCCTGACTTTTTCTACCATTTGGAATATTTAGCAAAATACTGAATTCTGGCCTTGTGTTCTCCTCCCATAGTTTTTTTTGTTTGTTTGTTTGTTCGGGGTTTTTTTTTGTTTGTTTTTTGGGTTTTTTTTGTGTCTTGATGATCCCATCAGTTTAAGCCATCACAACTCAATTTATTTCCACCTTTATTTTTAAAGCAGTAATTTTTTAACAAACCTAGAAAAACAAAAAAGTAACTCTCATTCCAACATGGATTCATGTTTCCCAAATCATATAACCATTCACAAAGCTGGTTGCAATTTATAGACTGGTGTGCTGTGGGTAACAATATTTCTAGTAGAAAAATGTTTTCATGTAGCACTCAGCAGAATACAGTTTGTCGATGGCCGTGGAGGCTGCCCGGGAGCCTGTAGGCGACGGAGCGCTTGGCCGGACAGACCTGCTGCAGAGACACAGCTTTCTATCTATCCCTTCTGCCGAGCTGTCAGCTCCGCTGCGAATGGAGCAGTCGCAGCCGGTGTTAAAAGAGCGACAGCAGGAACAAAGAAGCGGGAGCGGATCCCCCCCGTAGCACCACCCGAGGTTTTATTATCTGAGGATGCGGGGCTACGAGAGAGACGCCGTGGAACAGTTACACACAGTTTTTAAGAGGAACGAAAGGGAACCTTACAAAGGGGAGGGTCCAGGATTCCACAAATCACAGGATGATGAGGGGTGACAGGTATCCAATAAGTTTTGAACAAGGGAGGAACATATTTGAATTAACCAATCAACATAACAGAACAGCAGAACTTTCCAGCACTTGCTGAATATTAAAATAATCTTATGAATATTAAAAATAACTCTGACAGGAAAGGGGTGGAACAGAGACTTGACTGACAAGCTAAAGCGGAAGGATCAGGGGATTCCCCAGCCATGCCTTCCCCATCCCCCTCAGACTCACTGTCTTGAGAGGAAAAATCTACCCAATTTATTTCCTTAATTTTCGTGGAGAAGGCAGGCTGGGTCACCGCCACAACAGTTGATAATGCATTGCTTATCGTTTTGAATAATTTTAGCAAAGGAATAATTTTAGCACTATAAACTTACTTGAGATGAGTTTTCCCCAACAGATCTGTATGGCTCTGCTCATAAACTCATAAACTCATTACACATCTTATTGACATACCTCTCTAGCTTTCTTTTCATAGTAAATATAAAGCAAAATGAAGTAAATGAAAAAGGTGCTTTCCTAAGTGAAAAATTTGGAGGTGTTTACAGAATGCATTCTAAAAAACTCTTTCAATTGAAGCTTATTTAATACACCTAGTTTGCCTGGAATTAATTTCAGAGGTTTGGCAAAAATCTGTGTATTTCTGATCTTCCACTTATATTCTCCTCATGATTATATTATCTCTTTCCTCTGCTTGACTCCTTTTGACTTCTTTTTTTCTCAAACCTGGTTGACCAAGACTGTATCCTGATCAATATCCTTGATAGAAGTAATATTTCCTTAATTGTGTAGAAAAATTTATCATCTGCTAGCTACACCTTACACTTGTATTTCGCTTTCACAGGCAGAAAATGCTGGCCATTCCAGACATCCTGTATTCAAACTCTTGTCCTATTCATTTTCAATTTTCAGCTGACAATTCTACTGACAAAAAAATTTTGTATATTAATCACTAAGTGTGTGACTTTACATCTGTACTACACATATTTAATTTAATTTCTGTTACCGTGATTCTCAAGGTCATCAGGTTTTTCTATATTATTTCTAAGCACTGCTTGATGATGTTTCCAACATAGTGTCTTTGACACACTTCATTATGATGTTTCTAATATCCATGCCAAGATCACTAATGAAATTATTAAATAACAGTGATCTCTGAGCTGATTTTTGATTTTTTGGTAGCCAATCTGATATTTTCTGGTTTAGTTTTTCTTATTTTCTTATTTGCATCCTGTCTCTTGCAAGCCGCATATTCACCGTATAAGTCCTCTATTAATCTCTGGCCTTTCTCCCCATTTCTACATTTCTAATGTTGTGGCACATTAAAATCTTGACTGAATCATCGAATCACAGAACTTTTAGGGTTGGAAGGGATCTCTGGAGATCATCCAGTCCAACCCCCTTGCCAAGGCAGGGTGACCTAGAGCAGGCGACACAGAAATGCATCCAGGTAAGTTTTAAATGTCTCCAGAGAGGGAGACTCCATGGCGTCTCTGGGCAGTCTGTCCAGTGCTGTGCCACCTTCAGCATGAAGAAGTTCGTCCTCATCTTGAGGTGAAATTTCTTGTGTTTTAGGTTATGACCATTACTTCCTATCCTGTTGCTGGGCACAATTGAAAAGAGTCTGGCACATTCTTCTTGGCACCCACTTTTGAGATGTTTGTATGTGTTGATGAAATCCGCTTTCAGTCTTCTCTTCTCCAGACCAAACGGGTTCAGGACCCTAAATCTTTCCTCATCAGAAAGATGCTCCAGACTCCTTATCACCTTTATGGCCCTCCAGTGGACCCTCTCCAGTAGCTCCTTGTTTTTCTTAGACTGGGAGGACTGGAATTGATATGGCCTCCAGATGTGGCCTCACCAGGTCCAATTAGAGGGAGAGGATCACCTCCCTCGGCCTGCTGGCCACACTCTTCTTGATGCACCCCACGATGCCATTGACCTCCTGGCCACAAGGACACACTGACAGATCAATTTCATACTTAAATTCAGGTGGATTGTGGGTTTTTTTCCATGTAACAATGACTTTATGAAAGAATGTTGTGATATTTGTCTGTCATAATTCACATTTTCAAACATCTGTTACTCATTTTCCCAACTTCTGTATTCCTCTGTGTATTATCCTCTTCTTCTAAGTCTTCTTAACAGTCCAGAAGTTTAAGTCTTACTAAGATCAAACATACAGACATCTAATGGCTCAGATCATAATTTTCTTTACTGAAAGAGAAGATACAAAATTTTGTGGTCTCCATTTAATAATACCTTCCTGACATCATGAAACTGCAAAAATCATCTACTATTAAGCCTTAAATTCCAGTTTTCTATCACCTTTATGACTTAAGTGCCTTTTCCCTGCTCCTCTTAACAATCTACGTATTTGCAAGTGACTTGCTTTTGCTATTGTTGTGATCCGTTCACTTGGCAACACCTCACTAGTTTTGGTACTATTTTCTCCTGGGACATTTTTTTTTTCAGCAGAATCAATCTCTCCTTGCCTCTGAAGAATTTCACTTTGTCTAGTAGCTTCCACTTTTAAAATCCTGGAACATAGAAACTGATAAAAAAGAAATAAGAAAAATCCATCCTTCTGCAATACAGACCCTTGATAATATTATTCATCTTCAGGAAACTTCAAGCATCCCTGAAAAATCAAGATCTGTTACTCCACACCCTCAAAGATTTTAGTTAGCATTTTATCTTTTAAGTTTGAATGCTTTGGATTTGACTTTATTTTAATTTGTTTGTGTTCTTAATAAAATTTTATTTTCAAATAATAGCCTTTCATCTCTATACTGTCCCTAAAATAAAGACAGTTGGTTTTTGGTCCTTTGGTTTCCTGAAGAAATATGTAAGCTCATTTCCCTGTGAATATCTGGGCAATTATTGAAAATATTTCTCAATTTGAAGCTTAAATAAAAGAAGGATTAAGCTGAAAAGCAACTTATTAGGCTTAATGGGGAAATGTCTCCAGCTTTTCCCAGAGTTTTCCAGATGGATTTCTCTCTTCCATACTACTGAGTATTTTTTATCTGTCCATCTCTCCTATTCTGAGCAACAAAATTATTGTGGAACCCCTTTCTTTTTTTATTTGCTAGTTACATCAATCACCTTCTCCTATACTACTAATCTTAAGTGAGCATGAATGTTTTTACTTCATAAAGCTTATTTGGTTTTAGAATGCTGTTCGATAGCTGTGCTCACAAAATAAAAGAGCACTCACAAAGATATGAATTAAATGTTCATTTTGACATAGTTATATAAAATGTTCTTAATGTAGGTCAGGTGTATTATGAAGTGATATATTAATATGATATCTGTGTTACAGAAACCTGTGTTTGGAAGTCAAGAAAGCTGCTTTAAATTTCTGTCAAGGTTAAAAACAAAAGTAAAGAATTAAAAGCTGTTCTGTAGCAGTCTGTGGAACATGAGGTCTGTGTGCTGGTAGGACACGATTGCCAGATACAATGAATCCCTTATACACCTCATTCATTTAACCAATCAGGGGCTTGCAACCAGGATTTTAAAAACAACAAATAATGATGAAAGTAAAAAGTTTTCCATAATTAACTGCAGCAAGATGGTGGAAGACAGACGAAAAAGATGAAATTCTGTGGTAAAAATCTCATCTAGGAAGATATATATGACATTAATAATGTATGAAGAAAACAACTGCAAGTAATCTTTAGACTCAAGCTGCTGGATGACGGAACTCTTTATCTTTCCATTTGATTACTTGCATGGCAATACTTTTATTTGTTGTTTGCTTAAATAAAGAATGAGTCTTCTGTCAAGGTGTGTGAACATTTTGAAGAGGTAGATGTAGTTTGAAGAAGCCAAGTGTGACTAGGAGATGATGAGCCAAACTTTTTAACTGCTCCACTACAGCAAGAGTGAAAAGGCTTGAAACAGAGAACAGCTTTATCTCCAGCTTCCTCTGTCATTCATATCTGTCCTGTAAAAGATTCTCTGTGGGATATTCAGCTTCACATTGAGATGATGAGCTGGCCCTGTACATGGTGTTCAGGGTTACTTAAGCAGACTTCCAGGGTAAGATTTATGAAAGTTCATAGGAGAGATGATGACAACAGCAATAGAAGCAATAAGAAAAAAACGAAATAAATGTTGGAAAAATTCATACCTTAGTGAAATGAATGCATGAACATGTTTACTTGTCTGAAACTCAGCTATTAGAGACTAAGTAATCTCTGGAACAAAATTAAGTCTATATATACATACGCTAGAATTACCTATGACTGTTTGGGTTTTTTGGGAGTTATTAGTTTTTTGTACTTTATGGCTATGTAGAAAGTGCTTCTTTTGTAAGAATATTAGGAATATCAATGTACTTTTAATATAGGACATTGCTAATCTTACTAGACATTTTGTACAAATGAAACAACGGATTCTATACATCAATTGCTTTTTATGTGTTGTTATATGGTCTTCCTTTAGTGCAGTCTTTCATGGTGAACTTCTAGGGCTTTCAATTTTTTTTTCTTGGAAAATCTAAGTATGAAGTGTATAAATAAAGGAGGAATTGGTTCACTTCTTCATTGGAGACAAGATTAGTAAAAATATTCAGTGGGTCATTGAACATCTTGTAGGTTTTCTTGAGTTTTGTTATCAATGTGAGTGCCATAGGTCTTTAGTTGCTTCCTGAAACAAGGATTAGATCAATTTCTTTTCTTATAATTGCTGAATAAAAAACAATACCAAAAACATAATGCACAGCTGGCTGCGGACTTACTTTGGTATCCTAATTGCCTCATGGGGTGTTGTCTGGTGTCTTCTAACTGTTCATGGAGGTTATTAGGATACAGAAATTGTTTATGGTGCACATGGACCTTTTACTTTGTTGTAGAATAACCCTGATACCTGCCTTTCAAAAAACCAAGAATTTAAAACTCCAACTGAAAATATTCAGGGACACAGTGATGCTACATGAAGTCTGTACTTTAAGATTGAAAAGGGGTTTGAAAACATGCTGTTAAAAAACTTATTATTCAGGAGCCTTTCTAATTGTTCTGGCTGAAGAAATTTTGGTAATTCCGTGCTAGTATTCACAAATATTCTTCAAAGAAAATAAACGGGAACATTAAAATTCTTCCTATTTTTATATTAGGAGAAAGTTAAGTGAGAAATAACCTTGAGGGGTAGCTTTCAAATTTTACTTGAACACAAAGAGAAAAAAACCCCACCAACCTTGAATCTAGGTATCTTCTGCTTCCCTTAAAATCTACGATTACGATGCATTAAGAATTACCACAATGCAAAACAAAACAAAACAAAAAAACCAAAAAAACCTGCAGCATGTTGAACTGCTGAAAGCAATGCTTAAAAGTGCTTTCATTTATAATATGTCTCAATGTAATTTATAAGTTATTAAATATTTGCAATGTTTGCTCTATGTTATAATGAGTCCCTTTACTGATTCTTCTTAAGCATTTCAATATCACAATCATTTGTCTATTTTTTTCTTTCACAGTTGAAAGCAAAACAAAAGGAATACCTGAAAAATTCCTGTGGTAATTACTTTCTTCTAATTCCTTTTTTTTCAGTCCAGTACTTCCATTTCAATAAAGATGACATCATTAGGCCATATACTTTAATTTTAATATTCAATATCTTATCAAAATGAAAAATCAGTAGAGTTTTCCCAAGGGCAATAATTCTGTAGAGTACATGTGCATGAAGTTCAGACACATTTTCAAGCATCACACAGTGAAAGACTACCATTTGGGAATTAATGGTTTACAATATATATGTGGCTGAAAAGAAGTTTTTCTTTGCTGGCTTTTTTCTTTTTTTTTTTTTTTTTCCTGTATTGTGTATGCACAGTTCATGTTTATGAATGAGTTTTAAACAAATATTATTAATACACTGAAGAAAATCTGAAAAGAAGGAAGTTGCTGCTATTCTAATTCTTTGGGGCTAAATACCCCAAATACATCCTTTTAATAGAAATGGGTTTTTTAATAGTCAGACATTAGAAGCTGTGGGTATCAGTGATGAAGTACACTATGGAAACGTGGGCTTCTTTACAAAGTCATCTTCACTTCTTCCACTGTATTTATTTTTGTATTGTGTTACTACTGAGTTAGGATTTTCTATTAGTAAAGTTCATGGCTGGGGAATTGATCTTCAGGGGAACACTGGCTGCAAAAGACAGGGCCATTTCTGTTAATCAGCAGGAAGCAGGTAGATATCATAACTGTAGGTCAGAAAGTATTACAAATGATCCCCTGAGAAAACCCTTTAAATGAATGATGGGGGAAAAGTAAAACAACATAACTTTCTTTATGGTCTTTCTCTTAGATTTGGCTATTGGAACATTGATGGACAATACGTAAATCACTACATAAGTAGTGCCATGAGACTCCTAAAATTCCTGCATTTAGAGAGAGAAGTTAATGGCAGACTGAAATAGATGTGCACTTGCATTTTCTAACTGAATCTTCTGTTTTACTGCAATATGAATTCCAGTATTTGACATCTCTCCATTGGAAACAGCAGAAGTTGCTCTTATTTCAAGGCAGTTCCTTGGAAGTGAGAGGCCTGTTACCTTTCAGGTGTTGATCAAGGTTCACAAAAGTCTTGTATGTTGCACATGTTCTCTGACTGAAGGTGTCTTATCTGATGATTTATTACTTCTTTTAACACTTCTCAGTGCAATACCTGTCACACTTTCCTTAATTAATTTAATCTGATGACATTTGTCAGATATAGGAAAATAACACCATATCTAATCAGGTAAATCTGAAACACTTTTTATTTTTAGTAATTTCTGTTCCCTTTCTAACACTCATTTTGCCAACCACAACAGAATTCATCTCACCTAACCTTAGACTTGATAAATTGATTGTTTAATCTTAGCTCCATCTAGAGACAATTAACAGAGATGAAAATGTTTCAGAGTAATTTCTTCTGCCTATTCATATAGTTAGAGTTGCTTCTCTCAGTAAAGGAAGGTCCTGGTAAGCTACATAGGTATGTGGTGGGCCAAGCTTGGCTGGCTGCCAAACCTACATCCAGCTGCTGTGTTAAAGAGAACTGGGGAGAAAATAAGATTCAAAAACTTGGGATAAGGATAGGGAGATCACTTACCACTTACTGTCATGGGCAAAGTAGTCTCAAATTTGAGAAATTTAATTTAATTTGTTGTCACTTAAAATAGATTTGGATAGCAGCAAACAAAGAACAACTTTTCCACCCCATTCATTCCCAACTCCTCTACTTCCAGTCCCACCCCAACTGACATATAACTAGCTATCAGTAACAACTCCTCTCTGCCACTTCATTCTCAAGTCCTGCTCACTGTAGCTTGGGGTCTCCACTGTCCACATCCTTTCAGGGGTATCTAACTTCTCTGGTGTAGGGTGCTCCATGTGTATGGATATCTACTCCATCATGGACTTCCCCACAGGCTGCAGGTGTCTCCTCATCCTCTTCCTTCTCTGACCTTGGTGTCTGCAGGGTTGTTTTTTACACTTTTTGTCACATCCTCCCTTTGTTAAGTGTTTTAAAGCCTTTTTCCCTGAGGTCTCCCCTTGTCAGCTGTGCCCTGCAGTGGGTGGGTTGGATCTGGCTGGAACCATCTGTGTCTGGCACAGGGCAGCCCTGGCCTCTCCTCACAGAGCCCCTCTACAGCCCCTGCTGCCAGCAGCTTACCAACTACACCTCATACAATACAATATCTTGATGGTTAAAGATAGGTAACAGGAAACAATTTCTGAGAGACAGAATACTTAAAAATGTAGGAGATAGGCCAGTTTTGTGGAGGAGACTTTTAAGGACCATTGAATTATAGGTGCATGTGTATAGCATATGCAAAGCTCTACAAGAAACTGATTCAAACCAATTTAGAAGTTTTGGCCAATATATTTATTTTGCATGTAGGTGATTGTTCATTTTCAGTTTAGATTTTTTTTAATTGATTGATTTAAATATTACTAGTACTACATATTATAAACAGTCAGTTTAAGGAGCTTAACAGCCAGTTTCAGAAGTTCAGAACTCAGTTTTTAATGTCCAGAACATAGACCTTAGACAAAATTCCAATATAGAGACTTGATTTATTTGGATGTCAAATGAATAACTGAATTATTAAATAAATTAGGAAGAAATGTGTTACTCTGAGGTGGATGAGGCACTGAAGCAAGTTGCCCAGAGCAGCAGAAGGGATCAAGGTCAGGTTGGACAAGGCTTTGAGCAACTGGACCTAATGAAAGATGTCCCTAGTGAGGGCAGGGGGGTTGGAACTAGAACATAGAATCATACAACCTTTAAGGTTGAAAAACGCCTCTAAGACTATGGAGTCCAACTATTAGACTAGCACGACTATGTTGACCATATCCCCAAGTGCCACACTCACATGCCTTTTGAAATTTTTTTTCCTAATAACTAATCTAAACCTCACCTGGTGCAACTTCACTACATCCTTTAATCTTTAAGGTCCCTTTCAACCCAAATAATTCTTTGTCTCCATGATTATATAACCTCTGCAGATGAGCAAATATGGTGCCACTAATAGTGTTTCATCAAATGGAGTGGAAAAACTTATAAATTATCATCAGAAAAGGAATTAATATATCTTATATAGTTGCTTGACCTTTTTAGAGTTTCTGATATAAGCACAATGTTAAAAATCACAAAGCTGGTGACTGGTACATTCAAAGTTATGGTATAACCTGTTGCCCGTTTAAGAAGACCTGCACTAACACATGACTCTCTAAACAGTTTCCTCACATCATCAAGAAGGATGTTTCCAGTATAAAGCCATCTTAAAACACAAATTCAGCTAAAATATTTAAAATAACTAAAAAAAAATAAAGTGTCTGTGGGAAAGAAGACACTGATGAGGATATCCTCCAATTGCTGATTAAAATAAAACTTAAAAAAATCTTGGTTATTTAAAAATATTTCTTACTCTTTTTGGACAGTATAATCCTCATAAAATATCTCCAACTAATTCCCATGTTAAAATCAAAACTGATACGGAATATTTTATACAATCCTTCATTAATGTTATGGAAAACATTGAATAAATAATAAATTCCTTGTTTTGTTGGTAGTATATTTGCTATGGAAGACTGGTGATACCAATTCAAGGTACAAAAGCTTTTGATATATCCCTCCTTTTCTTATTAATCTCTTCCATCTTTAAAAGCAGTATAGAAACCTAAATAACAATCATAGTACTGGATGGCTCAGGGAATTACTAATCAGGATCAGAGCTGGTTCTTGCCTTCCTACTAATAGAAATCTGTCTTGACTTGCTACCAAAGGTTGTGACTATATAACAATTCAATGAAATATCCTTATTTGTTACACTTACTTTTGATCTCAGCCTATGGCACAGCCCTCACATATAAAATCATTCTGTTGCTAGTAATATCAATAAAGTTGTCATGAACTGAATGGTATAGACACAGAATTGATGTTTTTTCCCCTCAGTCTCACAAGACAATGTGGGAACCTTATTCTGCAGTTTCCCATGGTGCAAATAAAGAGTAATTTTCTGAGGATGACAGGAAAATGTTTTCACGAGCATGAAAATTCACCTGTGTTAGAGTGAAGAAGGGCAGTATGTTGGAGGGAGCTCTGACAGCAGAGGGTAGTACAATAGCATTACAAACATGTCAGGCTTGAAAGGATCTACATTAACGAGTCAATCTCAAGCAAGTCACCTCCTTTGGGAAGATTCTCTGGAAGGAAGAGTGCAGTTAGCAGTCTAGCTCTGTCACATCTCATTTATATGTTTGTTTTTTAAGCAGCTGACTTGATCAAAATGTGCTCAATAACTTTATTTTCTTTTTTAAGCATGCATTTATTATAGCTGATTTACTTCATTCAGCTTAATATGTCTGCTCTTAATTAATTTCTTGACTTTGCAACTGAGGCTACCTACAGTGCAGAATTTTGCTGAAAGCTTTCTGAAAGTTCATGTGATGTGCATATCTCCTTTGTCTAGGTTGACAGCCATATCCTCTGAGAATTCCAATGAGTTAGTGAGTCTTTACCTCCCTTGTCTCTCCTTAGGCCATTTTAAAATAATGGCATTATGTTGGCTGCTCTCCAGTCATCTCAGATTTAACTTGATCTATTTTGAAGAGCAGAAGTACATAAAAATGTCTGCCAAAACTTCTTCAATTTCTCTGCTTATTTCCTTAACCCTTTTGGACATATGCTATTTGGTCGTGGCCCAATCAATTTTAGAAGCCATTTCACTTTATAATAACCATATTTGACACACTCTGTACATATCCTAATGTCTAATCATCCATATCCATAAATATGATTTCAGATATAGTGAAATACCTACTCTGATTCTTTATAAGGCCTTATATAACCTTTATATAGTGTATCCTCAATCCCCTTATACTTTTCCTACGGGATAGATTGCTGTGGCAGTAGATCAGGCAGCTGCCTCCGTGAGAAATGGAGAAATAGCTTGGACAGATTTTCCTTCCCTGGATAGTGAGGCTGAAGAAGATGGAGGCAGCATGCTGGAGGGGAATTCCCTATCTGCCATGTTCTAACTCTGTCAGTCATAGATTCAGTTCCACCTCTGTTATTTTAATATTCATTGTATTATTTTACTATTCAACAGTTGCCAGATACTTCTACTGTTTTGTAACATTCATAGGTTAATGCAAATATGCTCCGCCCTTGCCCAAGACTCATTGGAAAGCTGTCACCCCATGTCAATTTGTGATTTGTAAAGGACCCTGGACCCACCTTATCACCACCCCCTTCCCCTTGTCCATAAAACCCTGTGTAAAGAGCCAATCGAGGTCTCTCTGGTAGCACATATCCTGAAGAAAAACAAAATTATTAAAAGTCTGGGTAAGCTAACGAGGCTCCGTTCTCTCTTTTCTTTACTTCTACCTGCTTCAATTACCATCAGGGTTTTCTGCTCTCACTGCAAGGCACAAGCTAGGTACAGAGATAAGCGAGATAAGATAAAGCTGCTGATAGCGGCAGCCAAAAAAACTTATCTGACCAAAGCACTGGATAACGGCAGGCTTTGCAGCACCCAAGCAGCCCTGCCGAACCCACAGAAGCGTTAGATTGCAACACAAAAGTTTCTGTCAAGAATAAGGATGTGTCCAGAGCTCAGGACTGGGCTAGAAAATTGGTGTTCATTCAGAATTTCAATTAATTTTGTGTCCCTTTCCAGCTGTAGGGAACCCGAAATTGAATGCCAGCTGGTAGTTATTTGCTTCTTTATGACAATTTGCAAACCAAGAGACATTGTTCTCAATGACCTGCAGTCTGAAGGTTTGCAACACTGTCAGGAAGCAAGTACTTTACTTCTCTGCATAGATGTGCCACAGTCATCATGATTTTCTCTTGAAAGGACCTCAAGAAGTTAGGTAGTCTGTCCCCCACCCAGATTAAGATTGTTTGTGTTTTCTACTCTTAACATCCTTCAGTTATGGAGATCGCATAACCACCTTGAGCAAATCTGTTCAATGTTTATTTAAAGTTTAGGTTTTCAACCTTTCCTTAATTTTTTAATATAATTCTTAGAAACAAGATTAAAAAATAATGTATACTACTTCACACATTACAGCAGTTGAAAAACCTCTTAATGTTTCTGTGTGTGAGACACTGATTATGCCTAACAAAAGTTTAGAGACAGAGCCTGGGGCTGATCCTAAACACTTACAAGATCTATTTGACGTTGTCCCACTGAAATCAATATGACAGCTGATTATAAATATTTTATATTCTTATCTACCAATTTTTTTATCTGTAAAAGCTTTCAGTATTGAGCACTATGCTAATTCTGAGGTACTTTTATGAATTCAACACTGATCCTAGCTGGATCATGTGTAGGAAGTGAAACTAGGGCCTCTGAATTTAACAGAAATGGCTGTTACTGTCTGAGTCACATTCTTAGTTATATAAACTTGAAAGCATTGTTAGATTAGGAAATCTCTGTACATGTCTTCTCTTCCTGATCACTGGACAAAGCTCAAAATTATGTTGACATGACTGCATCAACCTAATGCTAGATATTGTAAAAAAAACAAAGCAATAAAATTTATGGTCCTGACATGAGTTGGTATTATTTAATGGTCTATATCAAATAGTGATCCAATGTGAAATACCAGTCATGCAATCTTACACTGAAATAAAGGTTCACTTCAGTTACTTCCCTGAGACCACTGGCCAAGACTGAATACCTGTGCATGTACAACAGGTCATCTGGTAAATACTGGCTCATTACTCTACTCCAACTTCTATGATTAATTTTTGAAGAACTTCTGCTTGAGTTTAATTAGGCAAAATGAAGATTGTAGGATTTAAAATTTAAAGAGTGGAATTCAGGTACTAATTGGGGACACCACTTCTCCTTCACACTTGAGTGTGTTGGTCATGATGGGATCCTTTTAAAGACCATTTTAAAGATAATTTTTAATAGGAGAAATGGTACCCTGGAATTCCACATTCTCTGAAGACACTAGCCTTTTAGAAAATTTGCCTCTACATCTTACATTGAAGATTCTAATGGTTACTGAGCAAGCAAACCATGATGTCCCTTTGTTAATGGAGGGAGAGGAAGACATACTGAATGATATATACTAAATTCTTCTTTTTCCTTTTTCACTGATGGCAGCTGATAAAAGTATTCTTTTTCTAATTTTACCATTTTTACTTGTTCATGTCT
>VYZT01019853.1:18543-76877 GCA_013400735.1 Pomatostomus ruficeps | reverse complement strand
TGCAAAGTCAGGGCAACATAAGGTTATAACTAATCCACGTGCAACTTCCAGAGAACATCTCCCCAGACTGAAAAGTAGTCTGCCTTAACTGTGTCTTAGTCAAACCCCCCACAGTCTAAGTCACCAGACATATGTGTGCCAGTTCTTAAGCAGACAGTCCTGCTAAAATTAAGGTTGCTCCCCCTGTGACAATACTGCAGGACCAAGCTTATTAAAAAAAAAAAAAATCCTCCTCTTTGTATGAGCTAATACTGAATTTTTAGTGTATTTTTTATTCCATCAGTACCCCTCAGACTAACACTAAATTTATTGCAGCTTTTTAGAGTTTCTGGAATACAGAGCTATGGACAAGAAAACAGTAAGAAGAACATGAAGTTATGCATTTATTTATTCATTCATCCTATTTTCTACTCCTCGATTCCTTTTTTTTCTTGTTTTGTTTTAATTTCTCCCCCCTCTTGTAGATATTGTGAACACTCCCAAACCTGATGAGAGAGCTATCATGACATATGTATCCTGCTTCTACCATGCTTTTGCTGGAGCAGAGCAGGTATTAATCAACTGTCCCTTCAGGTTGCTGTGGTTTTGATTGGTTGTTTCACATTCCCACTAGCTTATTTTAAAAAATATCTTAATTTAGTGCTTTCTTGCTTTTAATTAACATTTGTAAGTATTACTTGAACACTAATACTTGTTTTTAACCAACTTTCAAATCTGTTTTATGTAAATGTTGTGTAACAAGATAACTTCTTTAATTCAAATAGACATTCTGTTTCTAATTTTGGGTCTTCATTTGTTAGTTTTAAGGACTGTTTCAGAAAAAACGTATTTGAAGATACTGTAAAGTGGAGTTGTTGCTTGTTGCTACAACATGTTATGTGTTTACTGCATAACAAAATGTTTGACTTTTGGAGACAGACTTACCCATGCTGAGTAGTAATTTAGGGCTAGATTTTCAAAGATGCCTAAAGACCCAGAAAGGCACAGAAGACTTCCAACACAGTATTTGTGCCTCGTTCTCAATGAAGCCAACAGAATTATTTGTGAATGCAAGTACTAGCAAAAAAGGCATGAACATCAGCAGCAGACCTGTCATCGATGGCATTGTCACTTATAAATGTAGCATTTCCCACTCTTCTGCTTCCTATATTTCTAGCCTGCAAATGGACATAACCCAACTTATGTTAAAAAAAAAAAAAGAACCTTTAAAGTAGTTGATATTTTCCCTTCATCATCAGGACTGAATTTCCCTTCCTGTCTGCTAGGTCACCTATTCCTTACCATCCCACAACTATGCTGTTGCATTTTTGCTTCTGGGAGTGAAGATTTTGCTATTCACGCAAGAGTGGAATTCCAAATGCTCTGCAACACAGGAGTCTACATGGATATTTATTTGATTAGATATACTCCAGGGTCATATTTGTATGAAAGTATTGCTCTGTGGTATCAAACTAGTAAATTTAAAATGTGGCAGAGCTACACAATGCCTTCACATACAAATTTGTCAGGAGGCACGAAAAGATTTGCTGTCAGTGGTTGAGCGGCACTTATTCTCAAGGGTATATGTACATATGATATGCAGATATAGAGTGGTCTGCATCACATGTGTTGTCTTTCCAGTGTGGCTAACAAATCTAATACTTTTTGGATATGCTTTAAAAAAATAATGATTTGTGATAAAATACGATTTAAATAAATGGGGTATCTTTAAGAATGGCCTAAACTGTCTAAAAAGAAAAGATTTATTAGACAACTATATAACAAGGCTTCATTGTAAAACAAGGGGACTTCTGTGCTGATCCATGCATCATTCAGGGCATTGGAATCTATGGCTGCAGAAGGAGGGAAAATGAGTATCTAAGCAACCTAGGATCATGAATCAACAACTAAAAAAGAATGTGATGTTTTATTTGCAGCAGCCACATCCTCTCTCTTTCTCCAAGCCTATACCTTTCTCAGAATGTGTTTAATGTTCTGTTTATTGGCTTTGTGTTACAGGCTGAGACTGCAGCTAACCGGATCTGTAAGGTGCTTGCTGTGAATCAGGAAAATGAGAGGTTGATGGAAGAGTATGAGAGACTAGCAAGTGAGGTAAGGATGCTCTGTCTGTAATGTGGTGACAGTTATGTTCGTGACGTATTGAAAGCTGAAAGATTAATGCACTCGCTTCAAGACAGCAAAGTGGAGACACTGTAAGGGTAAATCTCACAGTGGCAGGTTACAAAGCCCAGTTGCTCAAGATAGCAAGTTTCAGGTGACTCTTTTGCCACAGACTTCCTGTGTGACCTTCAGCAAGTCAGTCAGTCTTTTTAACGTGCCCAAAAGGGTGTCTTGAGTATTGTCATCCATCTGCCGCAAGACCAAGCTTCCTGTCTCTCTAGTCTTCAAAGCCATGACCTTGATCACATGTGGAACATACCAGGTGCTGTCACTCCAAGCAGGCCCATTGCGGTACACATTGGCTTTGTGTACTGAAAAGCACACCTGGAGAGGGTCTGTCTGGTTGTTCACAGTTCACCAGTGAGCAGGGACAGCAGATGAATGTGCTCCTCCTGTCCTTGTTCAATGGCAACTCTACTGAGCAGGACTACAGATGTACAGTGCACAAACAAGAGCTCCCTTATCTTTTATGCTTAACCTGCAAAAACATACTGAGATCACAGCACTACTTTCTGTATCTGAATTTGCACTAATGGTCTTCTGAGGGAAGATTTTTAGATGACCTGAGGCTGGTTTCTGACCTGATCCCATACCTATGACTACCTGAAACACCAAGACCAATACTTTTGAAAGTGGCAGATGATATTGGATAGCTCAGATTTTGAGTAATTAGAGACACCTTACATATGTCTTAATCTTTCTGAAAATCAGGATATTTCTAGAAATATCTAGAATATCTGGGAAAATTTACTATAAAAGTATTGTTCAGCTTTGACTATCTTGTGCTTACTCACCATTAAGGCATCTGTACCGACTGAAGTTAATAATATTAAAATGGAACAAACTTAATTAAGATTTGTATGTTTAATATAATCTTTTTTTGGTTGTTTTTCCACTGCCTTTATTTGACCTGTTTATGTTGGTCTGAAAGCTTTTAGAATGGATTCGCCGGACAATTCCTTGGCTGGAAAACAGGACCCCAGAAAAAACAATGCAGGCTATGCAGAAGAAATTAGAGGATTTCCGGGACTACCGCCGCAAACACAAACCTCCCAAAGTCCAAGAGAAATGCCAGCTGGAGATCAATTTCAACACCCTGCAGACAAAACTGAGGATCAGCAATCGGCCCGCTTTCATGCCATCAGAGGGGAAAATGGTTTCAGTAAGTAAAAGAGGCATCAATATTCTGTTTGCTTCATCAATGATCTCCCAAAAATGCCAATGTGAAGGATTGAAAGGCCATTCTAAGTCATCCTCAGAAATTTCAGTTTGGTGCACTTTTTCAATACCAAATTCTTTTTATACATTCCCTTTCATTCTAGAATCTTGCTTTCTAATAAGCATGCTCCTGCCTCTTTGAAGGCTTTCACAAAAGCAAATTATCTGAAGATGCAAGATGATACAGAGCTTCCTTTGGGAGTGTTATCAATATTCCTGTATCAGTGAGGCCAACAATTGTTTATTTAAGCAAAACTCCATGGTTTCACTGACATTTTAGTCACCAACCTTAAACAAATCGACACTGTTCAATACATGTTTCTGCATTTTTCTATTCTGCTTTTCTTCTTACATCTATGAAGATAAGAATACTCAGTACCAAGAATTCTCATCTGCTGATAAGTACTGTGACTTGACTGTGGGTCAAAACATTTCCTGTGGAATATAGCAAACCTCTTTCTGTACTCTCTTCTATCATTGTGTTTTGGTTTCTCAGATTTCATAAACAAAAAAAATTGCTTTATCTGAAAAGGGCCATTGTCCATTCCCCATTTGCAGAAAATAAGGGCCTTGTTACTTCACCTTCCCACTCATGTCTTTGAGTTTGAGAGGAAGCTTACAAAACTTTGTGTACCACAGAAGGTGAAATGAATTTGTGTTCCAGGTAAAATATGCACCAAATCCTCTTGATACTAATTACTTTGCTATTGTCAACTCGTGAAAGCAAGGCGCTTTGACTTTGAAAGCAGACCAGACACACTGTAAAACTTGTGAAAGCAAAGCACTTTCATTTTGATAAAAGAACACACACATTGTAAAATGGGAGATAAAAGCAATATATCGTGAAGACATTGGGCCTGTAGCCATGCCTGGAAACCATTTCTATAGGGGTCCTTTCATGAACCCGCCTGAATACAACACACATGAGGAGCAGGTGTCTGCACTAAAAGACAACTGCCTGACAACATTTTCTATGATTCTGTGATTTTACAAAATCTGAACGTAAAAACTTCTCTTTTTGAAGCCAAGTTGTGAATGAATCAAAACTCTGTGAATTTAGATAAAAAGGCATTCTAGTTTCATCCATCTCTGCCATGTATTCTCTTCACAGGATATTGCCGGCGCTTGGCAGAGACTTGAACAAGCTGAGAAAGGCTATGAAGAGTGGCTGCTGAATGAAATACGACGACTGGAAAGACTTGAACACTTGGCTGAGAAATTTAGGCAGAAGGCTTCCACTCATGAGCAGTGGGCATATGGTGAGGAGAGATGGCTTTTAACATTTTTACTATTTTAATGTTCAAAGTTGAACTGTCAGCGCTGAGTATTTGCCAGCCACAAACTCACTCATAAGTAGTTTGAACAATTTCAGGTAATCTAAAATAGTAACAGAAAAAATGTCAGGTTTTGTTGACTGTAGTCACGATCCTGACTTGTTGGCATATTGCTAATGAGATGTAACTCTAAAAAATATACTTGAGGTAGTGATTCAAACTTAATGGGAATATTCTGCATTTGAATAGAGGCCATTACTGCTAATGTATTCCTACATAGTTGTACACCAGCAATCCAACCAGGAACATCGTGATACCACTGGCTGAGTGTGAAATTATTAACGGAGGTGTTCTGAGTTTATTATTATTTGGTCATCATGACGTTCTGAATAGTCCAGATAAACTACAGGATAATGGACTCATGTTTGCTTTGCTTCAAACTCTGAATTACATGCCATTTATAGTTCTGGCTTTTAATGGTGACCTAATCTTACCTGTAGTTGTGACACCTTCAGGACCATACAGTGGCATTCAGTTTTGTTGGGAACTATTAAACATAGGTCTGCTCTATCATTCTTGTTTCTGCCATGCTCCTGGCTTTTTCCAGCTAGATTCTTTTGATGCTGTGAAAGTGAATCAGAGTCCATCCTCTTAGCAGAGTTGCTGGAAGCATGCAAGCCTGTAAATGGCTGCCAAGCAGATACTAGAAGGGAAACTACAGCGTTTATCAGCCCTGAGAGCCCATTTTCTGAGCATAAACTACTCATGGTGACAAGTTATGGCTGTAGCGTAGGGAAAACTTCACATAAGCTGGTACACAGCATGTGAAACAATAGTCGCTTCTGGCTCTAGGATACACAGAGCTGTGTAATGCCATGTGGTGAGTGCAGCTGCAGGGCCTGTCTGTGTGGATTCATTGTCCAACACAGGAGCTACTCAGCAGCAGTATTTCAGTTTCTACTTAATCTTTGCTTCTCTAACCTTTTGTAGATAAGTTGGCATTTTCCACTTAAAATTGAGTGTTCGGTACAAAAGGCAGTCACATATCTCAGGGTTTTGTTTTTTTTTTAAAGCGCTGAAATGAATAATGAATTGAAGGCAGTACATTAAAAAAGAACAATAGACTATTAGTAAGAGTGAAGCTCAGCATAGCAGTGTAAGTCTATTCTACAAAACTTATCACAGTGGTTTAGAGATACAGTTTTTACTAATATACTATTTTTATGACAGTTTCTCCAGCAATGTAATACTCACTGTTTTATACATCTATAAGCAGACTATGCCAAAATCAAGACATTACTGTGAGAGCTTTAAAAATATATGTTTCTAATTAACATGTGCTGACAATTTGCTGCTGATTTCAGTGTGGGTGGGATTTAATTTCATATATATGATTTTCACCATGCCTCAACTAAAAAGTTGATTAAATCTGCAATTTTTCTAACAAATAAATTGGTAAAAAATGAGTAATGTTTTAATTTCCTCTTTCAGGCAAAGAGCAGACCTTGCTTCAGAAGGATTATGAGTCTGCCTCTCTGACAGAAGTCCGTGCCATGTTAAGGAAACATGAAGCTTTTGAGAGTGATTTGGCTGCTCACCAGGACAGGGTGGAACAGATCGCTGCCATTGCCCAGGAGCTGAAGTATGTTCCATTTAAAGGCTTGCAGCTGCTGACATTTAACTTTGCGATAAACTCTTTCCAATGAATTTGATAGTGTCATAGGTACCAACGTAGGAATTCCAGACATGGCTTCATAAGTATATTATCTGAACTGGTCACTGAGACCTTTCACTCATCTCCCACTTACCCCCAACCAAATATAGATATTCAACTGAACAAAATGATTTGAAAACAAACATTTTCAACTTGACTTCCCAGTAAGATTTTAGCATTAGCTCTACCCGTGAGTCCATTGTGAGTTGATGGGAATCCTGGAGGTGTTTATTTCTCAGTTCATATGGTCTGCTGAAAGGTACTGGTTATGAGTTAACTTAGAAAACATTTTCATTTACACAAATCACAGATCAAGTATCTTCACAAGTATATTGGTCCTTTCAAAAGGCTTCACATCCCTGTACTATCTCTCTAATAGTGGATAACGCACTGACTTTCCTGCAGATTTGTGTCCAACATGCTTATTTTCACAATCTCTTGATACTATATTTGGAAGTGCCATTGTCTCCATTTTACAGAAGGTAGAGTGGGGCATATGGAAACTAAATAGCTTGCTCAGGGTTATACAAGAAATCAAGCATGCACAAGGCTGTCCTATAGGAGAGCTAGAGTTTTCACTCACAGTTCCATCAATTTAGCCACCAACACATGCTCCTCCAGCATATTCTGCCCGAGAAACCACAACCAAAGCTGGGGATAACTCTGCACCACATTTAGGCTACATCTGTGTTGTTGACATCAGCTGCATAAGTCAGCAATGTGAAAAGTCAAGGGTCTGGACTGACCCCTTATGCCAGCAAAGCCCTGAGTGTTGTTCAAGTCAGCCTGGATAAACTCTGTCCCTGTTGGTGGAGCTTGTTTTTTTTTTTGTGGGAAGGTTGTAAATTCACCTGCGTGAAGCACAGTTTTGTGAGTGAGGCTTTGCCCACACTGACAGGACCGTAGCATTACGTACGGATGTCCCTGTTCTGGTAAAACCATCTGAGTGTTGACACCAAGATAAGCACATTTGATTTTATCACCTTATGCAGTTAATTGCAGAGGTTTTGTACTGTAAATCAGTGGTGCCATTCCTGGTCTTGGCAATTTGGCACTCACAGTATAAATCTGTAAAGCCAACAGGAACATATGTGCAGTAGTGGTCGAAACAGGAGCCAAGATCAAAATTCTCATATTCCTGCCCTTGGCTTCAGCTCTCCGAGTTTCAGTTTCTCACCTTCAACAGCCAGAACAGTTACTGCTCAGAAATCAAGTCTTAAAAACATGCCCTTTTTTCACTTTGTGGAGGACCATGACTCATAACATATTCATTAACGATTTAAAAATCAGAGACTTGTCTAAAAATGTAGTTCATATCTGATAGCAGCAGCACTTACAGTAATTGTGTAATTCAAATGGATTTAAAAGAAAAATACCATCTTCAAGATTATTTAAAGGAAGAAAAATAAAGCACAGTGGGCAGAGTAAGTAGTGTGTTTTGGTTAATGTGAAAGAAATCTGGAAAAACCACAGAGAATGGAGATTGCCCTGAATGTGTGAGTCTATGAAACACCTTCTGGCATGTCTTGATCTTTTTTGTGGAGTTAATTCATGAGAATGGCTTGAGTTGGAAGGGACCTTAATGATCATTTAGTTCCAAGACCCCTACCACGGACAGGGACATCTTCCAATAGATCACATTGCTCAAATCCCCATCCAATCTTGCCTTGAACACCTCCAGGAATGGGGCATCCACAGCTTCTCTGGGCAACGTGTTCCAGTGCCTCACTACCTTCACAGTAAAGAATTTCTGCCTAATATCCATCTAAACCTGCCCTCTTGCTGTTTAAAGCCATTCCTCTTTGTCCTTGTTAAGAGTCCCTCTCCAGGTCTCTTGTAGGTCCCCTTTAGGCACTAGAAGGCTGCTATAAGGTCTCCCCAAAACCTCCTCCTCTACAGGCTGGACAGCCCCAGCTCTCTCAACCTGTCTGCTTAGGAGAGATGCTCTACCCATCTGATCATCTTCGTGTCCCTTCTCTGGACCCACTCCAACAGGTCCATGTTTTTTCTGGGGACCCCAGAGCTGGATGTAGTGCTCCAGGCGGGGTCTCACCAGAGCAGAGCAGAGGGGCAGAACCCCCTCCCTTGCCCTGCTGGCCAGGCTGCTTTGGCTGCTGCCCAAAATACAATTGGCTTTCTGGGCTGCAAGTGCACATTGCTGGGTCATATTTAGCTTCTTGTCAAACAACAGCCCCTAGTCCCCCCCCTCAAGACTGCTCTAAATCCATTCTCTACCCAGCTTTGTGCTTGGGATTGCCCTGAGATTTGTTTCTCTTTATACTAAAGAAAGTTTCTGTAACACCTAATCACTGCTAATTAAGCTTCAGCTTTATGAATTATGAGAAACTTTGAGAATGTAGTATACATAGCACAGCGTCTGCTTACCAGTGTTTTGAACCCTCTGTCCTTTACCTCTGGTGACGCCAATGAGCACTGTATCTTGTCTATTTTGGGATTGTCTCTTCTCAGTTGTTTCAGTGATTTGCTGTGTGAAGTTAAACAAGTTATTTGTGGCCTGGGCTGCAAAGGTGCTGAAAGCTGATTGCATTTAGAGATGCTCTAATTTGACTTCTCTGCTTCTCCATACAATGGGGCTATCAGTGCCTGATTTTTCACCATGACTCTGTATCTCACTTAGGCTTAATGCCCATGAAGAGCTCTGAATGAAAGGTCATAAAGGTCAGGTTTTAGCACTGGCTGCAAGCAAATGGGCAGCTTCTATTTAAATACTGATTTTAATTATTTATGTATAATTCCTCGCACAATAAAATTATGGAGGAAAATGCTAATTTCTTTCTTAATCCATATTTTTAAAGAAAGATTAATGTCTGAATGCTAAGAAATGTGCTTTGGCACCTGATACAAAACCTGTTGAAGTCAATGTGGGTATTTCTTTCTTGATTTTTGGTTGATTGGTTGGTTGGTTGGTTCCAACCAGGCTCATCACTGGAGCAGGCCCTTACAGAAACCATCATCATCTATGTCTTAATTTCAAGTTTGTACACCTCCAGGTTTTGTTTTAGTCAATCTCTTGGATGCCTAATGTTGCAATTTCAAAGGAGAACTATTGCTGTATGACCTTGAACTCTACTAGTTACAGTTTCCTGTCTGTTCTGGTATTTTCTGAGGCAGCAGCTCAGTCCACTGTGTACCGAAGCTTAAAGTTGCTGCAAGCTTGTTGACTGGTGCTGTTTAGATAGAGGATTTACGTGTGTATGCAAACAGGTGATTCCAGCCAGGATGCTGCTATAAGATTGTTGTGTTCGCAGCCTATATAGACTTAGATATTCCTTGGCAAAGAGGCATGACAGGGCTTGGATAGGGTTTTAAACAAACCTGAAGGGAGACAGGCATTTCTAAAATGAGATTTGCCATTTATGACATAGCAAATACTCACCTGAGTGAGCTGTTCTATGAAGACTCATATTAATTTATATTCATTTATGATCTTACTTGCTCATTTCAATGTTTCTAATCATCAAGACAAAATTTTTGGAATGTAGTTTCTTGTATATCCATCACTTCTAGTATAGCGACTGATTTTCAGCCAAGCAGACCATTTTCTGTAAGACTGATTTAAGAGTCTTTTTGATTCTGGAGGCCTGGGCTCAAATTGTGCTTACGTGCATGGTTAACATGAGCCTTGTTCTGAAGCACTGCTAAAACATGTTGCTCAGCAGGTTATTTTCGTGGCACTGTCACTGTTCCTAAAGTGAGCTCACACTTAAGTGCTTCTCTGGATCAGGTCAAAATTTGACAAAATTTATAATTTTTGACAGGTAAGATTGAATTACTTGTAAGATCAGTAGTGATAACTTAATGATTTTTAAGTTCGAAAGGCTGTAGGTTTCAAATGGCCAAACAAATAGAAAGATTGTTCTCTTAGAAGGTCTGTAACACAGGAGAAGCAGTACTTCACACACTGCAAAGCAAAAATTTTTACAAAATGTGAAATCTTGTCTCTTCAATGTTGAGAAAGATACAAAAATTTATAGGACAAGGAATGCAAGCCTGTGCATTATTTCCAAGTAATTAATCGTCAATGAGTTATTACTTCCTCTGTTTCTGCTTTGAGCAGAAAAATGTTCTTTGATGCCTATAATACACTTACTTGATGTAAACAACAGCAGGCTCAGAAAGGTAGTGGACTTACACTCTTTAATGTCACTTGGTAAACTAATTTAGGATTTTTGACTCATGGGTGCCCTTTGTAAAAGTTGTTTTGATATTATTCTCCTACCTATTTGTCCACAGCACATATCCCTGGACAGAACAGCATAGTAGAGATCTTACAGGGAATGACTGAACCTCCCTGGCAGACCTTGTGGAGGAAGGTGGCATATCACCTTCCAGGACTTAGACCACAGCTGGTGCAATCAGTCCCTCACTTTCATGGAAGGGCAACTGCCCTTATCCTAATCAACAAAAGGACATAAGTGATCAATTGAAACAAAAATAAAATTTGCTCACTCAGGAACATAACCTAATAATCTCAATATGCTATAATGAAAAAACCCCAACTGTCAGCCAAAAACTCATGGCAGCAAAATAAATCTCAGCCTGTTTCATCCAAGACTATGCTCCTGACTTAAAATTTCTTAGCAGATAGGTGGCTTTTGTTACATCCCTTGAAGGCTAAGGAAAAGGCTTCCAAAGAAGGAAGTGAGTTTTTGAGTTAAGGAGCCCTTGTACGCTGGCAGCTTTCTTCTTACATCCCACAGCTTACTTTCACACTTTTGGGTTGTTTTTGTTATTTTTAAAAAATTGTTAGGAGGATTGGATTAGAGAATACCTAGGCAAGCTTGACATCTGCAAGTCCATGGGCTCTGATGGGCTGCATCTATGAGTGCTAAAATAACTGTTGGATACCATAGTGAGGCTGCTCATGATCATCTTTGAAAGGCCATGGCAGTCAGGAGAGGTGCCTGAGGACTGGAAGAAAGCAAATGTCACCCCGGTTTTCAAAAAGTGCAAGAAAGAGGACTTGGGGAACTCCATCCAGTAGTTTCAGCCTCATCTCAATTCCTGGAAAGGTGATGGAGTGTCTGATTGTGGAGGCCATCTCTAGCCACAGGGAAGACAAGAAGGTGATCAGGAGTAGTCAGGTAGATCATGCTTGACCAACCCGATTGCCTTCTACAATGAGTCAGCCACCTGGATGGATGAGGGAGACCAGTGAATTTTGCTTATCTTGACTTCAGCTAGGCTTTCAACACTGTCTCTCACAGCATCCTCCAAGGCAAAGTCAGGAAGTGTGGGCTGGATGAGTGGACAGTGAGGTGGACTCAGAACTGGCTGAATGGCAGATCCCACAGGGCCATACCCAGTGGCACACGGTCAAGTTGGAGGCCTGTCTCTTGTGGTGTCCCCCAAGGTTCAATACTGGGCCCAGTGCTGTTTACCTTGTTCATCAATGGCTGAGAGGAAGGGGCAGACACCTCCTCAGCAGGTTCACCAACAACATGAAGCTGGGAGGAGGGGCCAATACCCCAGAGGGCTGTGCAGCCCTTCAGAAGGACCTCGACAGGGTGGATAGATGGGTGGAGAAGAACTGCCTGAAATTTAACAAAGGCACATGCAGGGCTCTGTTGCTGGGGAGGAATAAACCCTGCACCAGCACAGGCTGGGGGCTGAGCTGCTGGAAAGCAGCTCTGTGGAGAAGGACCTGCGGTTCCTGGTGGACAACAAGCTGTCCAAGATCTAGCAGTGCCCTTGTGGCCAAGAAGGCCAATGGTACCCTGGCATGCATTAGGAAGAGCATTGCCAGCAAGTCAAGGGTGCTGATCCTGCCCCTGCACTCAGCCCTGGTGAGGCCACATCTGGAGTGCTGTGTCCAGTTCTGGGCTCCTCAGTACAAGAGAGACATGGAGCTCCTGGAGCAGGTCCAACAGAGGGATACAGAGATGATGAGGGGACAGGAGCATCTCTTAAAAGGAAAGGCTGAGGGAGCTGAGCCTGTTCAGCCTCAAGAAGAGATGACTGAGAAGGCACCTCATCAATGTCTATTGGTATCTAAAGGAAGGGTGCCAAGAGGATGAATCCAGGCTCTTCTCAGTGGTGCCAGGAAATAGGACAAGAGGGAATGGGCACAAAGTGATGCAAAGGAAGTTCCATCTAAATATGAGGAAGAACTTCTTTACTGTGAGGGTGACTGAGCACTGGAACAGGTTGCCCAGAGAGATTGTGGAGTCTTCCTCATTAGAGATATTCAAGAATCCTGTGCCATGTGCTCTAAAGATGACCCTGCTTGAGCAGGAAGGTTAGACCAGATGATCCCCTGTGGTCCCTTCCAATCTTACCCGGTCTGTGATTCTGTAATTCTGTAATTTTGTTACAGTATTTTTTTTTTAACCTGCTTTGCCATTATTCACTTTCAACAGTTAATTGATTCCAGCACATCTGAAGCTTCTTTTAAACAGAATGCTTCTCATACTTCTCAGGTTTATCCCAAACCAGATTGCTCTGACTGGGCTTAGAAGAGGAAACACGAACACTGCCCCTGGCCTACAGAGCTTCTGGCTTCCGGCCTCTGGCTTCACAGAGGAAAGCTGCCTCTGTTCTCATTTTGTCCTCTGTGATTCTCTGTGTTACTGGCAGTGTGATCTGTACATTCCTCTTGCCAATTGCCTAGAGAAGAATGCTCAGAAAAAAAGGGAACAAATTCTATCTGCATTTACTGTCTTGTTCAAGCCTCAAAGTAAATCTTAGATTCATATTGCCACATGTCATGCATTTACAATCTCTGCAATGTTTAGTACTGGGCAGAGTGTTCTCAAGGCGAAGCCAAGAGCTAAATTCAATGGATGGTGATACACCAATAAAAGTGAATTTCCAAAGTGTCAAACACATGTATTATGGATGGCTATCATCTACCATGGAGATCAAAAGTTCAGTTTGAAGGAGAATCAGTGCAGAATCTCAGGACAGAGCCTTAAAAATTTATTCCACTCTCAGGAAGAATAGTAAATTGCTTCATGTCAGGATAATATAAGCCTATCAAGGAGGTGAAAAAGCAATGGTAACTGCTATCTTTGTGAATGTACTGATTCATGCTGGTGGCAGATGTGGGTCTGGAGTTCCCTGTTCTCTGAACCAGCAAGTTCTGGAGTGTACATCTGTGAGGAGTTCCTGGAGAGGAAGATGAAAATTGTTCTCCGTGCCCCAGATCTGGGCAGCCCCCATTAGTATTGCCAGGCTTGTGAGAGATTATGCTTTGAATGCAACCTGATGTATGTTTCACAGTTAAATAATTTCAAAGCATATAAGGAAAGGATCATTGGATTATTTAAAACAAAATGGATGTTTCAGGTCAATTAATTTAAAACTGTACCAATCTTTGCAAACTTGATCAAGACTGAAGCATTCTGGCCATCAGGGGATCGAATTGCTTGTGTCCAGGAATAGCTAAGATAAAGATGCTTGGACATCTTAATTGTCTTTAATACCTGGATGTCACAGAGAGATACTTGATTTCTCTCAGAACAGAGGAGATTGATCCTGTTCCTGTGCTGTGCTTCTTGAAATGCTGAATGCTTAAATACAATGCCTATACTGCAACACTTGCTTACCTTAGGAGAAATATTGCAAAAAAAGAAGGGAAGAATTGTTGACAAAGTGTGGACAGTGCAACTGCCCCCATCTTTCAAAAAGTCACACAGATTTTTGTCTTTGCTCTTTCTTAGTGAACTGGACTACCATGATGCTGCAAGTGTCAATGATAGATGTCAAAAGATATGTGACCAATGGGACAGCCTGGGAACACTCACTCAGAAAAGGAGAGAGGCACTGGAGGTAAACCACAGAACAAGGAACAGCAGCTCAGCTGAGGCGGGGAGAGGAAAATGAACCATTTATTTCAGATCTGGAAATGGTGCCATTGAGTATCCACTTTGGAACCCAAATAGCAATAAACCCCTTCCTCAGATCTCAATAAACCTCATTTTGGTGTGGTTACTTTCGCAAATGGACTGAATTGCTCAGAGGAGACTTGACACTACTGAGTTGCCAGGGACAGTTCTAAAGCAGCAACAAATGGCATATGGTTTGTAGCACCCCTCTGTGGGAATCTGATGTCCAGCAAGGCTAACAAAAGCTATTGGTTAGTTACCTTTTCATACTAGTCTGAGTTTGCAGTCTTGCATACCTTTCTGTCCAGCAGTAGGTTAATTTTTGGTAGTGAGTATTCCAAAGCAATGAGATACTTTGCAAAGCCTTGTTCCTTGGGAAAAGAGGAAGTTAAACACATAAGTGCCAAGGTGGGAACCATATGTGTAATTCTTCCTTTTTGTACTTACAAGAAATTACTAAATCAAAATTATCAGATTTAATTCATTTGCAGATAGATCCCAATAACAAAAATACTTAAAATATCAAACAAAAATACTTAAAATAGCAATAGTTATACTTCAAAGGCATATGTCCACCCCTTTTAATGTGTTGGATATGAGAGTATTTTGCTGCAATTAGTACTACTGCCTTGAGTGACAGTCTTTAAAGCAGGTGGTGAAATCAATCAATGCAATCAAATGCTTTTGAAAAGATGAGGCATGACTTTCTATATGGGTGGGTGTGTGTGTGGAGCTAGATCTTGCCCTAATAATAAAAGAATGTACTTTTCCCAACCTGTACAGAGGACGGAAAAATTGCTCGAAACAATTGATCAGCTTCACCTGGAGTTTGCCAAAAGAGCTGCTCCTTTCAACAACTGGATGGAAGGTGCTATGGAAGACCTACAGGACATGTTTATTGTCCATAGCATAGAGGAAATTCAGGTAAATGGTTATCTGGTTTTTTTGTCTTAAAGTTATAGGGAAAACAAGAAAGGATGATTTTCCTTCTGAGAAAATAGAATACATGTAAGAAAGCCCCCAATATCTGTCTTAATGTTTTCTTTGTGATAGGCCATGTCTGCTCTCTTATAAATAGGTTTCTTTGTTGGTATGAAAGCATATTCCAGAGATCATGGAAAAAGTGATGGTCCTGATAAAATCAATGAGGGCTGTTTCATGAATGTATCTAAATGTACTATTTCCTGTATCTACACCCAGTAGCCAGGATGTTTGAGAGCCTGAGAGAGGAGCTGTGCTTATTTACAGCAGATCTTCCAGATGTTGGAAGAAATGCTAAAGTCTTCATGCTCTCCCTCTCTGTTTCTGATTTTAGAGTTTAATCTCTGCACATGATCAATTTAAAGCCACTTTGCCAGAGGCAGATGGTGAACGACAGGCCATACTGTCAATCCAGAATGAAGTTGAAAAAGTCATCCAGAGTTACAGCATGAGAATAAGTGCAACGAATCCTTACAGCACTGTTACAGTCGAAGAGATTCGTAGCAAATGGGAAAAGGTAACGTATACTAAAAATTGCTAAATACAGAAAGGACATTGTAACGCAGTATTCCAGTTTAGGAATACTGAGACTATTCAGAGAACTTGACAATAAATCTCTAAACTATTGTAGATCATCAGATGCCAGAATGAATTTTTACAGTACCTTATGTTCTCCCTTATGCTTGCCAGGCTTGCTTCACCATATCCCTTGCTCCCATCACGCAATATTACCTATGTCCTCTTTGGTTTTCTGCCAGGGCAAGAGAAGCATGTGTTGAGGCTACTGCAGAGCTGGTGCCTGGCCAGGGGTGCCATTAAAAGAACAGAAAATGATTGTATTCTTTCTCTTAGTATAAAGAGTAATTTTTGTGTTTCTTCTACCCAGATGCTGCTTTTCAAAACTGTTGTATAAAATCAGCATCTTTAGGGCCATTAATGTTTGTTTCCAATTAGATTAAAATTGGCATTAGCAACTGAAAATATTGGAAAGGGATTAAAGAGAGCAATCACACCAACTTCATTTCATTAGGAACCAAGACAGATAAAAAGCTGCAGGTAAATGATTGTGTAAAATCATGGACAAGAACACACCCACAATGGGTTATAAAAACCAAGCAGTAAGGACTAAGGTTAGAATCTCTCGTGGCAATTCAGGAGGGTAAGCCAAACAAAAGCATTTGCAATGAATTAGAGACCTTCAGATGTGCATGATGGTCAGAACATGTCTCATGTTATCATATTGTAATGGATGTGCTCAAATAAAATGTTTTGCACTGACTGTTCTTAGAACAATTACTTCGAGATTGAAAAATCATCTTTGTTCTTTCAAAAGAAAACAAAGTAACTGCTCTAAGACCAGTTAAAGTGAAATAATTGTCTTGAACTTGAATCCAGCCAGAGGTGAGAATTCATTCTCTCTGCATGTCAGTCTCTCTGGTCAGGTTGCCCAAGACCATGTTACAAATTTCTTGTGTTAGCACAGAATTTGTAAATAAAATGTGATTGTTCTGGCTTGTTCTTCTGATATCGACCTTCAGACCAATAATGAAAATTTGTAGCTCTAGACTTACTTGTTCCATTTGTTTTTAAACTGTTTGGTTGTGCCTACTCACCTTTAGTGCCTTCCCACTGTCACAGGTGAAGCAGCTGGTGCCTCAGAGGGATCAATCCTTGCAAGAGGAGTTAGCCCGCCAGCACGCCAACGAGCGCCTGCGCCGCCAGTTTGCTGCTCAGGCCAATGTTATTGGGCCATGGATCCAGACCAAGATGGAGGTGAGTGTCAGACCCTCATGCAGAAGCTGATGAACAAAGTGATTTATAATTTTTTATCTATACTTTATATACAGGGCAACAGCAAAGTCAATGACAGTTCACCAGCTGTTTGATCCTAAACTATTTAGCACCTGTTAAGATTATTCTTAAAACTGTGGATCCTTGTACAAGTGGTACCTTGATGGGGAGCAGGAGATTCAGCTTTGAAAAACTGATCACTAAACAATTACTGTTTAGCTTCTGCTTTTTGTAGGAAAGATACCAGGTTCACTGGGGTCTCAATACTAATTCCAGATATAAATGTGACACATTTCTTTTGAAATGTTTTTCTGCAGTAAAATTTCTCATCTCCACAGTATGAAGGTTTTATTACTATTGCTTCTTAGTATAAAAATAGAACATATTTATGTGAACATTGGTCAAATTAACACATCTGGAACTTAAATTCTGTGGGACTGGGGGGGTGTCTTTGTTTCTTTGGACAGGAAATTGCCCGCAGTTCTATTGAAATGACAGGGCCTTTGGAGGACCAGATGAATCAGCTGAAGCAATATGAGCACAATATCATTAATTATAAACACAATATTGACAAACTGGAAGGAGATCATCAGCTTATACAAGAAGCCCTGGTGTTTGATAACAAGCACACCAACTATACCATGGAGGTAGCCCTTTTGTATTTATTGGTTTATTCTGTCCTCTTGTGCCGTGTAACTACCTTCCTGATTTAAAGAGACTGCCACAGAAGAGGATTTGGCAGGCTGTCTGACAATCTCATAAGATTTGTTTTATTTTAATTTATTTTCACTTTTCAGTGAAGAAGTACCTATTTAGAAACCAGTTTCGTATTTTTCTGAAGGCCATTTTTATTTTTAGTGATCCTTGGTCATGATACAGAGTTAGTGGTATGGAAAAAATATCACATAAATATTTAGAGCTGATTTTTTTCTTATTGTCCTTTTTATACTTTTATAAGAATACATTTGATTCTGTAATAACTCAGTATTTTCTCTCTCATAGCACATCCGTGTTGGATGGGAGCTCCTACTTACCACCATTGCTCGAACTATCAATGAGGTTGAGACTCAGATCCTCACAAGAGATGCCAAGGGTATCACTCAGGAACAAATGAATGACTTCAGAGCATCATTCAATCATTTTGACAGGGTACAGTACTCCTGCTATTTCTCAACTAGCAATATTTATTCTTCCCAAAAGCAAGTTTCTTCTCATTACAAATGTAAGCCTTTTAAAACACCTGAAAATGCGGTAGCAATGGGATCTTTTTAAGAGAAAAAAAGATCAGTTAAGAGAGAATTTACAGCCTTATAAGGTCATAGGATGGCTTGGGTTGGAAGGGACTTTAAAGATCATCTAATTCCACTCTCCCCACCTTGGGCATGGATGCCATCCACTAGAGCACATTGCTCAGGGGCCCCCACAACCTAGTAGCTTTGTACTCATAAATTAAAGATTAATTTTTGCTTTTTAAATGTAATGCAGAATTATAGCTCTGCTAATATGGTTTAGTATTTATTAAAATAATAAGAAGAACTACATAAATCTGTGTGTTTTGGGAAATAATATGGCCCTTTATTTTAAGACAGTACAGCATGTACTAAGTACTTGCTGTTGCTTCTGTTTCATTTAACTTAGCTGTAATGTGTGTTACAGAGGTTTGTTTCCCCTTTGAATCACAACTTGTCTCCCTAGAAATATATTTGTAGGAAATATAATTGGGACACTTACAGCTGTCCAGGAATATCCTTTCTTTTTCTGTCTGTATGTGGGAAATAAGATGCTGTTATTTTTTTTTAGTTATCTAAATATGGATGAATAAAAAAGTAGGAAGAAAAACACTACTGTGAAGAAACTTAACTCACTTCTGTGAGTTATGCAGTATTCGTGGACAGAATGTTATAAAGATAACTATTAATAGACACAATAGCAAAATATATGCAGATGGGGATCTGACATTTGCAGCTGGAGAACACTCTGAACATGAATTAGTTCTGATGACTCTGTGCTCAGAGGAACCCACCTTTAAAACAATGCTCATAGTTCAAATACTAAAAAAGCTTATCATAATGCAGCAACAGTCTGTTGAGTCAGCTCCTTCAAATCATTCCAGGTTACAGCAAAATGCCACTGTCTTTTTCACTGTCCAGCTCTACTCAAATTGGTTGCCCATAGCTGCACTTGAACTTGATACGGATCAGATGCTGACAGTCACAGTTTTCTAAATCTTCTTCAGAAGGCCCCTAACCATTTAGGAAGAAGACCAGAATTGTCAAACCTCTGCTTTCTGAAGAAACACACAAGCATAGGGAAGTTTACATCACTGCTACATTTACCTACACAGGAACCAGGAATGGATTTTATGGAAAAATCTTAATGTGATTCTAGTACAGCATAATTCTTTTTTGTATTTTCTAAGGAAGCTGAAGAGAACATCACAGAAGCAGAGATAGATTTCCTGGGGTGGAAGGAAGTAGCATACCAAATGGCTTTCCCAATGCACTGGAGCAGATAATTGAGCAATTAGAGCTATTAAAAGCAGACAGGCTACCAGGCCTGGATAAATTGCATGGCTGTCTTTGAGAGACCTCTCTAAGGGAAACCACGGACTTAGCACAAAGATTTGAGAGCTCCCTAAAGATAAGGAAGCACAGTGACTGAATCCAAGTGTATTTTACACTGGATGGCCATTTCTAGCATCCCTGTACCTTTGTAGGTCATAGGTGAGTTCTCTGGCACGCTCGCAGCAAGGCTGGTTCAGCGGCCGAGGAGATGTCACAGTCAGCTCTCGGTGCCCCAGACTGCCTGAAGGGAGAAGCTAAATCCTACACCAACCACCCCTACTGTTATGGATTTTTAGGCTTTGCAGATGCAGTAAGACACTGAGATACCAAAGCATAAAACAGAGAGAGACCTTAGGAAAGGTTGTATGACCTGGAGGAAGGTGGTCATGTCACACAGCTGCCAGCACACTGGAGATGGGCTACAACAAGAATGTGTAACACAAAATTGCTTTCCAGCTCCTAGATTCTTACCTATCCCTGACTGTCTCCTTTTCTTGGGCTATAATGAGTCACGGCTTCAGGCTGTGTCCCTTCTACCCTGGCTTCTGTTACAGGAAGCCTGAGTGACCAGGTCAGAAGCAGAAGGAGACAGATGCTTCTTTTATCATACATCCTCATCTGTTTCTATGGACTCTAACAATCTGGGCCTGGTCTGCAAGTTTAGCTGTAGACCTTGCCTTTCCCCATGACAGATATAATCCAATGGTTTAAAAAAGAGGTCTGGAAGGATCACATAAGGGAAGGACCATTTTGCAAATGCCCTCTTTAGTATACCCCTTCCTTCCGAATCAGACATGGGAAACCGGTCTAGGAGGACTTTAATTGTTACACTCTGTCAGTGCCATTTTCTCTGTAGCATAATGCAAGTTAAAGAAAGGAAGAAGGTAAGATCTAAACCCACTCAACCATGAAGCCAGGCTTTATGCAGGGAACAGATAGTAGAAACACTGATAAAAGAGAAGTTTATAAGGATTAAATGACAGTGACTTAATGGACAGATGCAACTCAATCTACACAGGCTAGGAGACTTTGAACAAACATGTTTGAGAAAGATGGGCTTGTTTTTTATTTTTCTTTCTTTTCTATGTCCTTGCACACTCAAATATTTAGTGTTGGTCAATAAAGGAAACCCAGGGTCCTTCAGAGTTACTTCAGTGTACATAAAGTAATGAAGACTTGTTCATCTTTAGATAGAGAAGGCAGTAATGGATTCTTTTAGTCTTTGATTTCCTTAAATAGAAATGAAGATAAAACTGGATTATCTGAACATAAGCACTACCATGAAAAATACTGTCTTCTTCATGTCAGATGGAATTAACAGTATATGTAAAAATATTGTTGCACATCAGCAACATTTCTGAATGACTGATACAGTTTGAAAAAGACACTGGAAGGATTGGACTACTGTTCACAATGATGAATAGCCAGAAAGGATCCCAAAAATGAATACTGTCACTGACAAGGAGGCTTTAAATACCGAAGCACAACAGAATAATTTATGCATGGTATAGCTTTGACTTGTATGGCATTTCTCCCATTTAAGACATTTCTTAATGTCTGACAGTGTGTGTTGAGGATGTTAGCAAAGTACTGGTATGCAGAGTAGCTTCCTTCCCCATTTTAAACTATGTATTTTGGCAGACATAAATCTAACAACTCTTTTTAGAGTGCTTCTAGAAACAACTTCCTTTGCTTATGAATCTGAGAAAGGAACCCCTATCTTCCTCCCTGGGAAGGATATATTAAAAAATTCTCACAGTGCATGTGAGAATTACAAGGACAGGAAGAGTCATGTTTGTTTCAGTGCATCCCCAGCAGAGATGTGCTGGCACAGAAAGCTTTATGAGTCATCCTTGAAAAGGCAAGTGGCAAATGCTCTCTCCCCTGGCTCATGGGGGTAACCCTCTTGGCTCTTGTGTTCCCAACAGGCATGCACACACGTTGGTGCCCCAGGGGTTATTCCTGAGGGTGCTGCTGCTTACCCTTGCTGCCCTACTCCTTGCTGGAGACTGTGCCTGAAGGCACCGTCTAGCTGTAGGTATAAATATAAATCTTTAGCCATGCTGGTATATTTCCTTCCTTAGTGTGACTGCATGGAAGAAAAAAAGAGAAAGTGGGACACAATGTCTGAATCACAGAAGCTGTTTAGGAGTGTTCAAAATGGTGCATAGCTGAATAATGGTATGCAGCCAAATTAGGACACCACACAGATAGCTTGTCAGTCACTGGTTTTGACATCTTCTCATGCAGGGATTCCTTTTTCAGATTCAGTATATTTAGTAAATTCTAAATAAGATTGCAAAGTATGTGATAAAGTATCTGCAGCTGCTCTGCCTGCACTATCTTAATGGCTGCTAACACATTCTACTATTGATTTTTCTGGAAACTACAGATTTCAAGTAGGAGCTCTGCATGCAGAAAAATAACATCATGCCACTCTATATTTTGCTAACAGAAAAACAACAGCTCCTTATTAAAGGAATCATATGTTCAGGCTTATGCAGGTCAATTAGCATTCAGGAAAATGAAGGACATATTTAAGAATGCATTAGTTTGAATCAGAAGTTCACTTATTTTAAAAGGTCACATATAAATCACAAGGAGAAGGGAAAAGATTTCTGGGGAGTAATAATGAAACATGAAGGGGATTTTAGTGTTTTGCTTTGTATTGGCAGGAAAAGATGAACAAGGCAAAGCTATTTATATGTGTTAAAAGATTAATTTCAGCTCCTAATGTTGGTCTGCAAACAATAAAAATAAATATCAAGAACCATTTCCAATTGAGAAAGCCTTCACATGAGCTTGAGCTATGCCTTAATTGCAAAATGCCATTGAATTCCATGAAACTCTGATATACTACAACGATGCCATTTTAGGCAACATATGATGAAGACTTGAAAATTTCACTACAAGAATGTGAAAACCTGCTATAGCCCTTGGCACTACTACTGGGACCCTCTCTAGTGAGTCCCACTTAACCACATGACTGTTCTGAGCTCCAGCACAACCTCTCCTAATGAAAATGGTTTCTTGGAGGACCTGCCAGCCCCTCACTCCTGTCTGCCCCTCACTGCTTGAGCTCCTGCACACGCTGCCCACCCACCCTCTGTGTAGTGGGGTGGTAGCTGAGGATCCTCTGCCGACACCTGCGAGGGAGGATGGAGGGGCAGGGTTTGGCTCTTGGCTCCCATTTTTATATTGTTTTGTTTGCAGTCACACAGAAGTATCTTTGGCTTTAGAAATAAGGTAAAATGAACTGACTTCACCCCAGGTGGGACCTGCCATAGCCTGTCTCTCGGACAGTTTTTGAAAGTTTCAAACCAGCCTAGATTAACATTTTCAGAATTATAAAATAAGCCATTTTGAATGCTTTCTAGCAGGAATCATCATATAAAATGAAAGTATTAAAGGACAAAATAAATGCTGCTCCAGATTTGTAGCTTTGCTTTTTTTTCCCTCTTCATTAACTTTCCACTGTTATTTTTCATCTTTCTTTTATGGGGCTGGTGGATGTTGATGCAGAGGGAGTCAATAACAGCATGATATTTTAAAAATGCATGGTGTTATTAACTTACTAAAGCACCACTTCATCCTAGTAGTATATTAAACAAGCCCAGTGCATTTGTTAAAACTCCTATAATTTTACCTATGCATAGCTATATAGAAATTTTCAAAAATAAATTATTCATCTAGCAGGCAAATATGTAGCAGACAGAAAACCTTGGATCTTCTCCAAACTGTCTGTAAGATCAATAAGGGTAATAATTTTTCATCTTGGAATATCTTCTTAATTGTATTTACGTTAACTCACTCTAAAGTACCCCTCTGATAGGACGCATTTTGTATGAACAGGAAGAAAAAGACAAGCCAGTCTGTTTTTAGTTAGCGTGAATTTCTTCACTTGCAAAACAGAAAAAGATATTGGTTCAAAACAATGTTCCAGTTTGATGTGGTGTTATTAGGAACCATTTAACCTGGAATTCAATGGCTCTTTTTAAAAGCCAGTTTTCAAAGCAAAACCTAAGTGTATATGTTGTTAAAGAAGACAGATAACTGAAAACAAGTTGTCAATTGTAAATTTATTTTGTATTTATCTCTTTTGAGATATGCATATTATGTTAAGTAATACTACCAGATCCAGAATGAAGTAAGAGTAATTGAGTGGGGAAAACATGTTTTGCCCAGGGTCAGGGATATTTTTATTGCATCTCACACTGCATAACAGAAAAAGAAGGAAGCAAATGGCAGTTCATAGAATGAAATCTGCCTTATCAGCAAAGGTGTTTTAAAAAAAAAAAAATGGAAGGAAACAGAGTTTTAACTCTGTAGTTGGAGTGAGGACCCTCTTCCACTAAGAAAAAGCTTGAAGCATGAAACTGCAAAAACTTCACACTTTTTAGATAGTTCATTGCATATGTTGACATTACATTTCCATGCAATTCTGTAAGAATGTGATTATTAATTTGAGAGTAGAATGTTCTTTACTAACCAACTAACCTGATCTGTGACTTTTCTTTCTTTCCTCTCCCCTTCCCAAATGCATGACCTGTGATGGGATGTTAGGATGAATCTGACAATCTACAGTCTGATGAATTTAAAGCCTGCCTCATCAGTCTAGGACAGGTTGGAAATGACCTGCAGGTAGAGGAAACTGAAATAATTCTGTTTGCAGCTATAACAATAGCCAAAAACATTGCATGTTTAAACTCCAGTCTGTTGGTCATAATGCTTTGAAAAGATCCTGCCTCTGGGAAGACAACTGGATTAGATGAACTGTCAGCATCACTTTGAGCTGTATTTTTCTTTGCATTTTTCAAATATTTTTCAGTTTATTTGTTTTCCTTGGTTTGAGGCATTATTTGGACACTACTAGATACTTAGGAGAGCTCCTATGCTTCTTGCACTCGGACTTTTGTCTATTTTTCCTTTCCTCACACTCAATACAAGTTCTTTTGTGATGTCTCCTAATACAGGATGACACAATTCTCTCCAAGCCACTGTATTAGATCACGGCACAGAGGAAACATTTATTTACCTTCTTCCTATCATGCCACTTAATGTTTACTCAGCTTTGAGTCCAGGATGTTGCAGATATGTTATTGCCTGGAAAACTAGCAACCTCATTTTATACAAGGTCTTCAAGTGATCTCCTTCTCAGTCTTGCAGGTCTCATCCTTTAAACCAGTATGCACATCTCTGCTCTAGTCAGGGTCTTAATAGCCTGCAGTCAGAAGGAAAATCCCTGAACTTATTTCCCATATGTCAGCAGACTGCTCTCATAATGTATCTACTTTGGCCTTGGAATGAAGTATTTGGCTGTTTTTCACTGTACTTTTAGCTGCTAGAGATTCCATGCAGAATGTTTCAAAGACATTTCCTATCAGGGAGGCAGCTTGAGCATCTGCTGAGTTTGACTAGTTTAGTAACAAACTTTCCTCCTTGCTTTTCTCTTTGTCTTCTCTGGTTGTGTTCTCTGTATTCTTGTCCCTTTCATCTCCTCCCTTATCTCTTCCCTGACCTTTCCCAATGTTACTTTTTGTGGTGAAAATGTCTCCTTCCTGTGTGTAATATGTTAGTTACTTCTTCCTCTTTTAAAACTGATGATGATTCTGGTGACCTGATTGGGCAACATCCATGAATACTGTTCGTGCACTGGATCCAATATGCCAATGGTCCAAACTCATCATCTCTCTGGAAATTACCTTGGATTCTTCAAACCCTCCTTTCTATATTCCTTATGTTGTTTTGGTCAATAGAGGAAGAATGGATTGATGGACCATGATGATTTCAGAGCTTGCTTAATTTCAATGGGTTATGATTTGGTATGAGCTTTAAGAAACAATGTCAAGTGATTCTGCTCACACTAACATGTTAACCATAGCAACACTAAAGCTTATCTAAATAGAAAGAATATTAATGTCATTTACACTAGAAATAGTACTTTCTTTGCTGTTTCTTTAATTTCAAATGATTAAAAGGGAAGTTAAAAGTAAAACTAGGCACTTGAAAACCATGTTCTGTGGTCCACTGCATTGCTCTTTGAATTAAGGAAACTTTAAAAGCTGGAATTAACAGTCATTAAACCACTGTTTTTTTAAATATCTCATTTTCTACCTGCATGATTGAAGAATAATTGTGATACTGCTTCATTTTCATAAACTTCCTTCGGGGGTTGTATTTTCCTTGTTTCAATTATTTATTCTAAAAATATCCTCCAAAATTCACCCTTTTCATGGAAAAGAAAGGGATTATCCTTATTTAAGCTGTCTTGTATTTGGCATGAAATTTTTAGAATTGTTTCCCTTCTTAGTACAGTGGGCCTGCAACTACACTGCTTTTTGGGCTATTGTTTCACTTCCCTGCATGGTACCTAAATTACAATGGTTTTAGGATGAGATGGAAAATGAAGTGTTAAGTTAGAACAAGTTAAGCAGGCATTGTGGGAGGGTGGGAGGGAGAGAAGATGGAGACAGTTAATTGAAAGGTACATATTATGTATTTAGGCCAAAGGATACACTTTTCAAAAGCACAGTCCTTTTTACAGAAGTGGGGTGGGCATTTAAGATCCAGATTTCATCGGCTCTGGTGTTGATGTTCCTGGGTCAGGAAGATGCTTTAAAAGCCCTGTAACCAGTGGTTGTGTCTGGTTCATGAGAGGCTCAGGCTGTTGGAGATCAGTGTTATGGTGACCATTTCTTTTTGTTTCGGATTCTGTGAAAGGGTGAAGCTGAGTTTGCCCGAATCATGTCTCTGGTTGACCCCAATGGGCAAGGAACTGTCACCTTCCAGTCCTTCATTGACTTCATGACCAGAGAAACAGCAGACACAGACACGGCTGAGCAAGTGATAGCTTCCTTCAGAATCCTGGCTTCAGACAAGGTCAGTCACCATGCTGCTGGCTGCAAGGATTCAATGACGCTCCTGTTTAGCCCTTCTTATTACAAGCCTTTTAGTAATAGTGAAGCTTTGTTTGCAGTTTGTCAGGCTTCAGAGAAAGCATTTGCCTGTTCTTCTTGTTAGGAACCAAGACTCTTACCTGAAATGAGTGCAGAATACAAGGCTTGGTCTGTGTATCCTCATATCACAGAGAACCAACATAAAATTAGACATCTTAGACAAGACTTAGACAGTTGATCTGTATCATGGATATATTGTACATCAGGTTATTTCCACACCACAGCCTTGATTAGTGGGGAACTGGTTCTGCCTTTCATGCTGTTGTCTGGATGTTTCAATGCAAAGTTTGGCCCTCTGGAACACAGCATAGGTCAGGTGCACAAGACTACACCTGGTTGTGAGCCATGTTGTGACAGGACATCTCACTCAACAGGGCAAGGAGCAGCAGGAGGAGGCCTCCTCTAGTTACTGCGTTTGTAGAGGAAGCTCCTGAATTTGGGATACTTTTGTCCCCACTGACAGATGCACTTGTGATTGAGTGGTGTATGAGGATGAAAGGGAGTATAATGGCAACACAAGGGCTTCTGGAGAAGTCAGGGCCATAAACAGGGCTGCCACAAAACCAATCCTGTGCTGTGGAGAAAGGAGAGATCATAGCAGTACAGGTCTATTTGCCCAAGCGTGCTCTATTGATTTTCTCATTCCAGCTGCTTGTATTGATTTTGTGATCTCAGTTAATGTGAATCACATTTTAAATTCCAGACGTGTTCGCAGTAGCAGTTCATGTGGAAAATGGTCTCAGGAAAAAATGGTTTTCATTAGATTGTTATATTAAGCAATGTCAAGTCTGTTAACAGAGGGTATCCCTCATGTCATAAATGCAAACTATTAAGAACAATAACACATCTTTCTTTACACATACATTAGAACCTTGAAACCAACAGGAACTACCTGCATCTGTCCTGTCACTGCAGAAGGGGCAGTAGTGCACTGCAGAGACACGGACCATCCAGGGATATAAGCTGTATCTGTAGCAGTCTACCCATGGCTGCACTGTGCTTGGTAGCTAACATACACAGTCACATATCCTGAGATTGCATTTCGACCTAATCAGTTTGTTGGTGGAATTGTCCCCTTTAAGTCATAATTTGTGATGGAATTTACTGAGGAAAATATTTGGTCTCAGAAAAATAGGCAGGATGTCTGAATTTATTAGTCACGGCTACAGAAAATAAATATATTTTGTGTTTTTGAAGATGATGTACTGAATTTGTCAATCCTTTTCCGCCTCCCAGCCTTACATCCTGGCAGATGAGTTGCGTCGAGAGCTGCCTCCTGAGCAGGCTCAGTACTGCATCAAGAGAATGCCTCCGTACACTGGCCCAGGTTCTGTTCCCGGGGCTCTGGATTACACCTCCTTTTCATCAGCACTGTATGGAGAGAGCGACCTCTGATTCTGTAATTGGCCATATTCATGGTAGACACTAAAAATATCCACATTATTGCCCAGATTGCTTCTCAAAAGCTTTGACAAGCTGATTTAAAAACAAGTTTTACAAATACAGTAGGTACCATCAGTGTAAAGTGCTAGTAACTGAAGTAACTGGTGTATATTAAAGTGTGCAGCACGTTAGATACCTGCCTTGTTGGTTTTAGGTTGTCTGTCCTATGCAATGCTAGAAAATCTATTAAAAATTGCAAGATATTAACTTTGGAAATATACATTCAGAAAATAGAATGTAAAACCTAAAAACATTGAAATTCATGAAATATTTCTCCATTTTTGAAATGTTTCAATGCTATATGCGCTTCTTTTACAATGTTCATAAAACTATGTTAGAAGTCATGCTTTTTTCTTTCATAGAGCAATATTACTTTCCTTTCATGATTTCTGATTTTGTATGCTTCTATTGGTGGAATTTAATAAAGTATTAAAATGCAAATTTTCAGGGAAGAAATGTAACAACCATGTAAACTACTTAATTACAAAAATAATCCAGAATCTATACTTCTGTCACAAAGAGTTGTAATATAAGGGGGGAAGGCTGATTAAAGGGCAGGTTTAGAGTTCTGTAAGCAGTTCTTTTCTTTTAGGCCTTTAACTTTTACAGCTGAGGGAATACAACTTTTATAATCAGAAATAATAATAAGGAAGCTAATTTCATATGAACTGTTTTGTTATGAAACCCTCATTCTTGTCTTTGTTGGACAGTCGTTGTTTCTCAGTAAAAGAAAGCATTATTGTATCTATTAGTGGGCAACATTCATCTCTGTCCTGCATAATGCGAACTCCCATCTGAGCAAATGTAGTATGGTTGTCTTGCAGCTTTAACTGTTTAGTGCTCAAAATTCAGTTTGTCTTGACTTCTGCTGCGTCGCAGGCAGTTCTGTCTGTACCCTGCCCCTGTGTGCTAGACATTTACTGTTCTTTTCCATCTTGAGAAATGACAGAGAATAAAAGCAGTGACTTTTTTACTTGAATCCTACCGACACTGAGGAAATGCAATGTAATCCAACAAAACCATTTACAAATGGTGAAGTAAGCTGTGCAGCCCAGTGCTATTAAAGCAATGATGTGCCTATTAAATAAAGTCTGCTTTTCAAAACCTTATGAGACTCTGTTGTTGGCAATCACCTGATGGCTCCCTCTGAGAACTAGAAACATCAAAGGAGTTTTCAGATGGTAAAACTTCAAAGTATGTCACACATTTCAATACATTTTGTTTGCATGAACAACAGTCTCTGCATGCTGGAGGGACAGGTCTGGTTTAGTGAAGAGAGATGGAGCTCAGAATGAGTTGGAAAGTTTCCATTTAGGTCACCCAAGAACAGAGGTCCATAGCTTGTTAGACTCCAAGCTTAGATTCATTTCAGTGAGACTTAGGCACCACTGCTTTTGAGGACATTGGCCTTAACTTTTCTGTATCTCACTTTTTCCTCATGTGCAACAAAGCAGATGTTAAGTATGCAATGGTGCTTTTGCTGACCTTTGTTTGGAAATTTATGGATGGCAAGCGTTAAAAATCTGTGTGTGATTTCAATCCTAAAGCATGCACCCTGCAGGTTAAACTGCATGGATTGGGAGCAATTTCAAAACAATCCCACAGGAGATAGGCAATGACCAAATACCTCTTCCTTCTCCATCCTGTGTACAAAGGCCAGCAGAGGACTTACTAGGGTTAGGATCACATCTCCTACAGTGCATGTGCAGCCTTGCACACAGCCAGAAGCTGCTACTGCCACTGCTGATAATGACGGTGCAGTGCCATCTCCTTCTGTGATGACTTCCTGTAAAAGCTAAGTCAGAAAGCTCTGCCTTAAAGCAAAGCCATTTCCAGCTAAATGGCTGCTGGTCAGGCTGAATCCTATTAAAATATAAATCTGCATATCTCTCATTGTCACAGTTTAATATAACTGGAAGAATAAAACATTGAGCTTCTGAATGTGGCACAAAAGCAAAATGTTAGTGCTACATGCAGGATTTTGCAAAAAAATTGGCACAAAGACAATTGTGCCACCTCTGTCAGGTGTGGTTCATGTTCTCTATCTGCTACTTTTCCATTGTGATATTATTCCTGTTTTTGATAGTATGGAAGGGACTTCTAAACTCCTCCTTTAGCTGTGTTCTGTTGATCAAAGCATATGAGAGATAATGTTATCAGCAGCAAGAGAAAAAAACTTTTGCAAAGCAATTTTTTCAATCTTACATCAGGTTTCTAATTTCTAAAGTAGAATGAACAGAGCCAGGAGCTGAGAGCTACAGCGATTAATTATCCATTCACACTTGCCTAAAAATGTTATACTGTAATTATTACTTTCATACGTCTTTCATGTTAAATGAAGATGTATGATAAAATGATTTCACCCAGCATCAATACAAGTAAACTGTTATTTTACCCTAAAGAGGGTAATCCTCAAGGTTCTTTAAAATATTCTGTGATCACATTCAGGGGCTATGGGTTTTACAGAGAGATTTTCTCTAAGTCTCTGTTTTTAGTAGTTGGCATTTGTATATTTCTGCAGGACCACTTTTCACACTGGAAATCAACGCAGCAACATTTTCTGTCCACGCAATTCTGGCAGCAAAATAGTTTCACTATAAAAAAGTACAGTAACTGAGTCGAAGGTAATGAATGTGCCAATCACAGGGGCCAAATCAAGGTTCAGTAGCTGGAGGTACAGCATTATTTTGATGATCATGTGAATGAAGGTTGTAGAATAATTTACAATTCACAAAAGTCAGTAAGGTTTTAAGTTGCTTTAATGACTGTGATACAGAAGTCTTCTGTGATTCAACAGAATGCAAAAGTTCTTTGAAAAACTTCCTGCCAAGATAATTTTGATTTTATAGTAATCATTTTCAGACAGTAATTTTTTAAAAGGCGCTGATACAGGTAGAAATCTGCTGTCAGGTCTATGCTACCTTCAGACTTCCCTTCTCTGTACACAGTTTCCTGCACTGTTTTCTTTATCCACTGACCACAAAAGGCTTGGGCCAGAACCACTCCTAGAGGCTTGTATTTTCACCAGAACATCCTGTTGTTCAGTTTCTGAGTTCTTGGAGGAGATCATGTACTTTTATTCAGGTTGTTCATGGTGTCTGTAAAGGTTATCCCAGACACAAGTGGTCTCACTGAAGGAGGAAAATAGTTCCTGTTAGCAGCTGGATTTGGATGGTAATCAGTTTCCTTTCTTGATTGAAATAGTTTGTGGTTGAGACTAATTCTGTAAGGAATGGTTTGATCATCACTAGTAAATGAACAGGCGCTTTGGAGCTTGCTTTCATCACTGTAATGGTATCAATATTTTTGGTGGGCTTCTATAAATAGTTCCAGTAATACTTAATGAGGAAATAATACCTATTCATTACCTGTGCCACCCTTCCCCAAATTTCATGGTTAACAATCTGTGTACTTATTTGTCTGGGCATCAGTCTACCTTCTGCTTGTGTTCAGAGGGTATTTTATTTGGGGAGTCACTTCAGCAGCATTAAGCCTGGACTATAGAGAGTTGTTAGCATGTTCTGGTGAGATTCTACTTGTTTTAGATTAAATATTTTTATATAGGAAAACTGACTGTTCTAAGCTGGATTTTATTTCATATTAGTCTCTTTTTAAAATGTGTAATTCCTTTCTAATTTTAACGCAAGGTGTCCACCAAAAAGGACAAGTCTATCTTCACTTTTTCCATGATGCCACTTATTTATAAATAGAACAGTTCCCTGGTATGGTTACCATGCTGGCTGGGAATACATATCCAGAGTGCTTAGAACTGTAGGTTATCCCCTAGAGCAGCAGCCTGTATTTACATTACCTTAAAATGATTATGTAACTGTGGAATTAGGGGCTCAGCACCCACTTTCACTGAAAGTCCTTTATTATTCCCAACAAAAGAACATTTGTGTGCAGACAACAAACCTTGAGCCAGTACTAGGAGTGCCCCTCATTTCCCTCATTAATTAAGGCAGCTATATTAAACAATAAGCCAAATCTTTTCCTTATATGAGCTCGACTAGGATTTCATATTCTAATCTTCAAAAGAAATTCCTCTGCTAATTTGCTAGGTTTTGGGAAGTTTCATTAGCATTTGTAATACTGCTTTTCACAAATTTGTTTATCAGCAATTGCTTTAATTACTTGGAAATCAAATATATTGGATGAATGTCCTGAGACAATAAATGCCCCGAGGCTGTTTTAACAGCCATCCATCCCTCGCCTACTTGCACCTGGCTGTTTTGATTAAAAACCTGCCTGTTTTATTTGGTCCCAATTCATGGAAGCTTTCTTCCTTTCAGGATTCCTATTAATGCTTCGAGAGAAGAATGACCTTGAGCACTGTCCTTGGGAGGAGGGGTTATCTTATGTGCTCTCCTGAGCTGGAGCCTTCCAGCTGCATAAGGGATACTTGTGGCAGAAGCCCAGGTATAGAACAGCTCTTTTGGCTCAGACACTGAAGGTCCTGTTTCAGGTTTTAGCTGGTCTGCCGATAAGACTGAAAGAGAAGAAATGTTTGCATAAGTTGCCAGCAAGTCTGGCCCTGATTTGAATGGTACTGTCAATACAGGCACAGCAAATTAATGTAACTTAAAAAAAATAAAAGGCACCAGAGAAAAGCAAAGAATGGCTGTATCAAACATCTCGTTCAGACTTGTATCCTGGCTCTGACCATTACGGACAGGAGGAATAATGGAAAAGTCTAAAAACGAGACAGCATGTGACCATGTGCGCCCAAAAAAGCCTCCAAGCTGACAGTAATTTGTGGATCACAGACCTGTGGAACACTGCACTCTGATGCCAAAAATTTAGTCTGTTTTTCTGCCCAAGTAATACGTCTGCTTTGAGAACTCTTTCAGTATTCCTTTCAGTAGGACCTACTGCATCTATAAACTCTCCACTAGCCTATTGGATATGCTCGAAAAAAAGATTTACTTTTCATTCCTTTGTCTTTTGCAAACTGTTCCCTGAAGTCTTTTTGGTGGCCTTGGCTATCTCTTTATCTCCTGGTAACCTACCAGAATTAGTATGGACATGATGCCAGCTTTCTGAAAGATGTTGCAAAATGCAGCCAACCCAAGAGAGAGAAAATCCTACCTCCCATGAAACATACCCCAGTCACAGTTTTGACAAACTCTTTAGCAAACCTATTTAAATGAACAAAGGCACAGAATTGAACACTGGGTGGTGTGCTGAATAACAGCTGAATTTAACACCATTGGGTGGTCTTGCTGTTATTTGTGCAATGTCTAGGGACAACAATCCATGGCGGCTCTAACTTTTACCTTCGTTATTTGCCAGTGGAAGGTGACAAGGCCTGATTTGCCACAAGCAAGCTGGCAAACACCCCTACTGTCCAGCAAATACTTTTGCCACTTGGAAATAATAACTGTCTCAGTATCTGAAGTGACTTGTAGGCTTGAGGGGCTGAAATGTCAGTGTTTTAATATGTAAATAAAAATGTACAAGTATCATTACATTCTTTAGCTGTTGAATTATATTTAACTTTTCCCCCATTTTTTCATTTTACTATGGTTACATATGCACATGTAAGAAGCGGAAATTATGCTTGTGGCAAAAAAGCAAATGTAAACTTTATATTAAAAAAAAGCACCACATTTTTTAAACATTTTTGTTTCTTCTTCTTAACAAACAATAAATTTCTATCAGCCGCCTAAACTTAAGAAGACTGGTCCCAACAGCACTCCCAACTAAATATTTTGATTATGGTTGTACAAACACCTTCCATCCATCAAAAATGAATAACTGGTTTTTTCATTTTTTTTCAGCATGAAAAACTGAAAACATTCAAATATGACCCCACCTGACTGCCCAGACACTCTCTCTCTTCTGGGAGCTTGAGCAGGGTTTCTGTAAGACTCACTGTTACTTCAAGCCAGACCATGAACCCAGATGGCGTGGCTGGTCTTATTTGTAAGGGACAATGAAGTGAACATTCTGTCTTTTGGAATAGCTCCACATGGCACCATCCTGGCCAGGGTCAGTACCCCTTCTTGTAGTGGTGGCCCTTAACTGAAGTGCTGCTCTGCAGACAGGATTGCCTTTAGCAGGAGCCATTCGTTTGCCTTTTCTGAGGAGTTACCTCCCTTCCTGCCAGCATTGCTGTCTCTTGGCAGATCACTTTGCCTTCTAACTCCGACACCAGCCTCTGTCTGACTGCCCTTTTCCCGCTTTTAGCAACTGTCCGTTAGAGCTTAAATGTTTCTGACTGGAGATGTTGACTTAAATCTAGTTTAATGATCTCAAGGCTCCCTTGAACTGGATTTTAAAGGGAGACACTTTATTTCTGCTTGACCACAATGCAGTTATTCTTGATTTGTAGTAAGTCAATAAATAAAGTGTTCTTCCCTTTGTTTTTATTTAACATCTTTAGCTTTACCTGCTACTCCTGAAGTATTTGTTAGACCCCTCAATAGACAGGAATGTTAGTATGCTCTCCAGTCACCAACTCTATATGGAAAGATGTTTGTGTACCACATATAAATTTAAGACATAAACCACAGATTATTCCACCAGCACCTGCTGGCATCAAAATCCACGTGATTTTAGTGAGTTTTGCTCTACACAGTAAAGAGGGGACAGGAGACTTAAGTATGATTAACCTACACCTCAGCTTGTATCCTCTTCATGCCCTTCTGGAGGCTTTGCCAGCTCCCAGTGTGCCTGCCCTATCTGCATGTGGAAGTGCAAATAGGAGAGAAGGGAAGGATAATACACAGTATTTTCATATGCCAGGATATACAGGGAGACTTGGATCTACTTTCTCTTGCAGCTCTCTAATGTTACTTCCAAGCTCAAGTCATTGACAGTGGCTCTATTACATGAGGGGTTGTACATTGTATAAAGACTGGTCCTGATCCAAGCTGGAAAATATACATGGAAAATGCTAAGAATGTAGCAATGCTAATAGAGACTTTGGAGGACTTCTCAGCAGATCTTAGATTGCTTAACGCATTTTAGGCTTAACTAGTGTTAAGGCCCAAAGTTAAGTCCTTTAGTTTGACAAGACAAAAAAAGAGATGTCAAGGGAAAAAACTCAAAAAACATGAAAGGGAATTATTGTAGACCACAGGCTAATAGAAGAAACTTTTTACTTCTATGCTGAAAACTTGCCAAAGAGTAAGATCTGACTTGTAACCAACAGGGTGGAAATATTGGGCCTTTAGGATGCCAAAGTACACTCTGGACAATTTTTTTTAATGTAAATGTGTATTACTGATAACTAAAGAAAGACTCTGCCCTAAAGCAGTGGTCCCTGTCAGTGTCTCTTGCCCATGCTGTTGCTACTGCTTGCAGATGCAAGAGGCTGCTTCTTCCTCACAATTTTATTTCTGAAGCTTAAGCAAGATTTAGAACCATCACCTCTGAGTATTTCTTCATGTTTCTTCATTTCTTCATTCACATTCATACACAAGACTTCCATAGTTAAGGTTCATTTTTGTCTGATAATTTTATATTGTTATACCACTTGCATTTTTCTTTCATTTAATATGTTGATTCGAAAAGGATTTTCTTTATTCATAGTTATTATCTCCAGCAAAAGAAGTTCTCTAGAAGGGTTTATATTTCTAGAAGAGGTTCCTTAAACTTGTTTTCTGGCTCATGTCTGGGACTTAAATCCATGCTGCTGTCTTCTTGCTCCTGACCTCATCAGCTTCCTTCTCCCCTCTCTGTTTCTGCTCTTCTAGAATGAACTGAATGCATGGGAGGGGATAGCATTGCTCAAATCCCTCTCAAGGTAAGGGAGATGGTGCCTGCCTATAGAAAGGATAGGGAAAATGTCACTGCTATGTCTGTGACCATAAGAAGCTTCCACAACGTTTTGAAACTTAGCGTGTTAGGCTTTAAAAGAAGCTGAATGAACCACGCAGTTTCAAAGTCCTTCAAAGAGAAGGGAACTGCCTATAAAACACGGGTTTTAAGAGATTGTTGACAACATACTGGATTGTTTCTATGTGTAAGTTAGAGAAAGCCAAGTAGGGCACTGGGCTTTCAAGGTATTTTACACAGAAAGATTCTCTCTGCCCTTGCAGAAAAATCTTACAAGGTTTGCTGTTTAATGAAAGAAAGTGGTAGAATTGAGGCTGCTCTCTCCCTGGGATAGAGCCATGCCTGAAAGCCGGATGTGCTGCTGGAAGGTCTCCAGTGCCACTCACACATCACATAACTTGTGCATGTCCCTTTTCTTTGCCTCGGTGTGCCGTGTTTGCACTACCAGGATGCAGATGGTTGTGCTACTTGGCTTTGTCTTCTCATTGTCCATCATTCAAAGCTGGTCAAACCTTTCTATGTTCCTCCTCATTTGCCACATTTTCATAGACCTCAAGCTATGTCGAACACAAACCGATGTGCTTGTCAGGAAAAGTGTAATCCCATTTATACTGCACAGGCAGCAAAAGAATGCCTAGGGCTTGTGCTCTGACAGTCCCCTTCACCTGCTGGAGTCTGTATCTCCAAGCTTGTCTATCGACTGCTATAGCCCTGAGAACACCATTAGCCTCTCTTCTATGATTTTGATGTGGATGCCTGAGAGGTGCATACTAAAAGTTTTAAAAATGCTGCAAAATTTCATAATGAAATAAATATAAAATATTTACCAGCACAAACCTGTAACTAGCTGAAAGCCATTGATGCAGTTTGCCAGCAGTATGAATAAGCTATAAGACTACACCCCCTATTGAATTCCCAGTCCTCTCATGCCTGCATTTCAGTCTTTCCATATACTCTTTCATCAACAAAGATTTTCTAAAGTGATGCAAAAGGTTATATTCTGTTCACTCTAGTGTGTTTGATTTCACTGTGATGAAGACTTTGGGCTTTTTTTAAAATAGCGAAGTCCAAAATCTATGGTAAATAAGTAGAATAAATTTGTCGGTATTTCCCTGAACATCTTTAATAGGCTATTCTGACATTTGGAGTGTGCTTGGAATTGACCTTGAAGCACTCAGCTTTCTTTTGACTTCAGGTAATATTTTGATTCCGGAAGAAAACTGTTAAGATCGTAATTTAACTTATACGGAACAGATAATTTGTATTTGGATCACAAAAAAATCGCCCTTTAAGGCATGGGTCTACAAAATTATTTAAAAAAATAGTAATTCTTAAGCTCAGAGGAAATTCTGAAAACAAAAAACAAGCAGTGCAACTTAGTCATCCAAAATAGGGCAAGAATCCAGCTGCAGCAAAACAGCATAAGTGGTCACTTCACTGAAGAGAATGCCAAGATCTGTGCTCTAAAATCAGATTAATCTGTTTCTTTCCTTCCGACTTCTGCATGGAGTTGTGAATGTTTCGCTTGGATATAATTCTCTGAAATGCAACTGCTCTATAGTAACATGAACAATCCTACTGTTCTTGTTAAATAAGGATTACTTATGTGAATAACCCATTGGGAACTGCATCCTCAGGAATAAAGGCAGATAATATGAGAATGAGAGGTGTATTTTTGTAATTAATATTGGGGGTATTTAAAACACAACCCCAAATGCTGAAAGAGTGGGCTAAAGCCCTGTGTTTGATCTTACACACATGTAAGGTGAGTATGTTATTTGAATGCATGGGTGTGCAAGTAGAGTAACAAACTGGTGAACAGATCCTTGGCACTGGAAAAATAATCAAAATATGAGGATGGCTTTGTTTGCTTCAAACACTGCCTGGTTTTAAAAGATCTTTCAGTGAGAATTTACCTGGGTGTGTGGGAGGAGCTGGGAATACAGTAGTTTGGAAATAACTTCAAATACACTTGGAATACCAGAACTCAATCTGATTTAAGAGATTTCTTTATTCCTTTTGATAAGGATATTAATTTGGATTTAGTCTTGTTGCAATTAGGAAGATGCTAGCTTCACTAATCCACCACTTATAACCACCTTTAGAAACCAGGATTCTCACCATGATGATGTTTGCATGAGTGACACTGAGTCTGCACCTGATGTTTAAATAGGACTAATTCCCAACAGTGATAAGGTTTCTCATGCATGGGAATGATGCCATGTTTGTGTTCTCCTCTGGTTTACTCCACTGCTCTGCAACTCTAAGCTGCTCCTGATATTGCTCTAAATGTATTAAAGGGAACAGTATTTTGACAGCCTAATTTAGCAAAATAAAAAATACGCTTTGTAAGATAAAGAGAAAGCACTTTTCGAGCTTAAGGACATGTTCACTGCAAATCCTGGAATGTTCCCTCCAAATACACCATGTGTTAGAGCATCTCAAGAAAACAGCTCAAAAATCTTGGTAATTGCAGGTGTGTGTCAGCCTAGGTATAGGGACACACACCAGGACTCCCAACACAGTGCAATACTGTCAGCATTGAAATTAAACCAAGAAAAGGGACCTGAGATTCTCTAACATTGCAAAACAGATTAAGGCTGAAGTTTTGTGTCATTACTTCTTTGTAGGATGAATGCCTCCTTTACCACTCATTCGTCTTCTCTTCACCCTCTGAAGTTTATCTTGTTTCAGTTGTGCTCTTTCAATTGTTTGTACAACTCCAGTTTCTCAAGCTGATTAAACACAGTCTGAGGCTGAGGGGTTGCTGCCCTCTCTTCCTGCTGCTGCTCCTACATCAGCTCTGGAGACCATCCCACTGCAGATGAATTGGATCAGAGATCTGTCACCACTGACAATTGATGTTTAGAGAAGAACTGTGTTTGAGAGCTAGCACCCACACAAGGAAAAGGATGGAAAGAGGGTAGAATTCCACAGGGTGGAATTTGGGACCGACCTTTCACAGTATCACACAGTCAAACTGGCTTAATCTGGTTGTGAAACTGCAAAGGAAATGGGATATGTGAAATGATCCTTTTCAAAAGCACCTTCAAATCTTTTTTTTTTTTTTTTTTTTTTTTTTTTTTTTTTTTTGCCCCACTGACCTACTTTGCAGCAGTTACACAAACAACTGCATCAGCACATGCAAGGACTTGCTGAGCTGTGATACAAAGATCTGTTGCCACAAAGTAACTGTGTAGACAGTGAGCTTTTTAACCTGCATTGCTGCCAGAGGAAATTTTCATAGTGGTATGTGACACGACAAAAAGTTGAAAGCTGTCCAAAAGTCAAGCAAGGAAATGAACCCCCTAAAATCTCATAATGAACAGTTCTCAAAGCATTGTCCATCTCTGTAATATATGCAAATTTGGTGTATTAGGGATCAAATTAACCACGCATTAGGAATACCTAACTTCTGCTTCTATTTCGTGTATTCCACTTCTGTTGCTAGGTTTTTAAAGAGTATGGGTTTCCTGACAATCACATCTTACACTTGAATTTTGGGACATGTTTTTGCAGTGGGAGTTTGCAGTGACCACTGCAATGATTTGCTGACAGGCAAGATCTGCTCTCTAACAATGTCTTCTGGCATTCAAAACTGGAGCATAGCCTCTACAACTGAAGTTGGACTACTACCTAGTTGATTTGTGGGCTGCCTATATTTCTTCTGAAAATGAATTAGACATATACATTATTTAAACATAAGGCTAATTTTTATATATATATACTTGAATCGCCATTGACTGAAGTGATAGTTGATTATAGAAGTTCCTAGATCACACTGGACTCGAAAAGTTTATGACCACTGTTTCTGTGTCTCAAAAGAAAATACAAGAGCGAATATTTAGCTTCTAGGAATCGGATCCTCTAGCAGCTCTTAAGTCATTTTGAGTCCCTTAAAGACTTTCCAGGGAAAATGGAGAAGCCATTATTAAGTAGCAACCCATACTCTGAGCTGGTAGAAGGCTTTATGTTGCTGCACAGAGCTGACGCCCAGGCACCTAAAGGAGGGAAGCCACCTCAGTTCATTCCTGTTAAGCAAAGCAAATGCTGCAGGTGAAGATGCAGGGACTGCAGCATTTGCTTTGCTTAACATATTGCAATAGACCGGCAAAACAGGAAAGGCTGGTCAATAATCCATTTTATAGTCTTCCCTCTCTTCATATTTTGACCACCGAACCAGTTTAAATGACAATGTTCCTCATGCTTATTACTGGAACTTGAATTACTAACATGAAATGAGAGGAGCAGTTATTCCTTTGAGCTACTGCAACTCTTGGCAGCACATTCTATACAGTGTGGTGACTCAAAGGCTGCTCTGCAGGTATTTCTTTCTTTTAAAAGGTGAGTCCTCATGTACCACCAGAAATGCAACTCGTGTGAAAGTATGTCACATTTTATTTGTTTTGTTCGACTGCCAAGCAAACCGTCACTCGATTCCTCTAGTATAATCTTGCTTCCAAGTTTACATGACAGTAACATGCATCCGTACACCACTGGCAAGTCCGACTTCCAGCTTTTGCAAGGCATATTTACATGCTTTCTCTCAACTCTACATCTGCCTCTAATTCCAGCACATTTGTCGCTTGAGTTTTAAAGAATTATCCCCATACATCACATCCCCGCCCCGCTTCTCCCCGCGACGAGGTACAACTGGACCTTGCTGAGCTCTGCCTGGCTCTAAAATCATCCCCCCCGGGAGCATTTGGCGTTAGGTGAGTTAGTTCGAAGACCAAGCTGTGGTCTGTCTGTCTGTGTGTGTCCGTCTGTCTCTGTGTCACGGACAGGCGACCGCCGCTCCCCTCAGGCCAAGGGCAGCGCGCGCTTCCTGCCCGCGCTCGGGGCGGAGCTCGTGCGTCACGGGCTGCGCGCGGGCCCCGCGGACGGTGACGTCTCGGCAGCGATGGCGCCCNCCGCCGCTCGGCGCAGGCGGGGGCGTCACTTACGCACCGCGTGTAACTTTTGCAGAAGCCATGTGTGTTTTTTTGGTGTCGGGAGTAAGTAAGTGAGTGAGTGAGTGAGCGAGCGAGCTAGTGAGCTTTTTGGCGCCGGCCCCTTGGAGCAGCTGCATCCTGCCAGGAAGGGCGGGAGGGACCGCCGGGGTACCCGCACCGACCCGTCCGGCGGCACAGTTATGCCGGCAAAGTAAAAGCTGGAGCTTGGTGGTAGGGACTGGGTGTGCTCCAGCTGCTCGGGGCTCAGTCAAAAGTGTCATTTCACGGGTTAAACAGAAGTCGTTGGATGGGGAGGATACATAAAATTACAGCTCCTCATTGGGGTTGGTGTTTTAAAATGGATAGGTCTGTCAGTGGCTGCTTTCAGTGGTGCAGAGATCCCATGCACTCCCCTTCCTTCTGAGGGAGTGCTTGCTGCTGAGCCTGTGCTTCAGTTCGGGCTTACACCCCTCGGCATGTCAAACAGGCCTGCAGCCCTGCTCGGCACCCGCTCCATGGCCAGCTTCTGTGGCCTGAGGGTTCTCCAGGTTCCTCTGGCAAAGAAGATGTTGACCTGACCTGCCATTTCTCCCGTGCCATTTGGGGTCAAGCCGTCAGCCAGTGACTGTCCTGCTGCAGAACCCAATGGGTTTGGCTGAAATAGGAAGCATGAAGGTATTGCAGCAGCAGCTTGAGAAGTGGTGGCAGTGGGAGAGAAGTTCTGCATAGATGGAAGGAAAAACTGCCTGTCAGTGGTATTTGTGGAGCCTCAGTGAGAAGGCACGAGGCAGTAGGTGGTGGTGTGTCCATCTGGCAGTGAGGCAAAGGACCTGGGTTCAGCAGTGGGTGATGGAGAAGCTGAGCACAGTATTTTTCCCTAGCCTTTGAGGAGCAGGACATCCCACAAAGCGAGGCCATGCAGGTCTTTTTCCTTGTGAGTCCTGCCTGTAATGAATATCTGTTGTGAACAGTTTAATGTCAGAGGATGAACAGTTGTGGTTATAACACAGGGAGCCTTCTAAACCTGGGATTTGCATGTTTGGCTAGAGATAGTGGGCACAGCCAACAGGATGCTGTTAATCTGAAAATTCAGTGACTTTTGTACTGGTTGCTTGCCTCTCAAGCTGACTTTGTAAATGCATTGGGTATGTATGTATCTTGTCTGTCTGTTGAACTGAAAGGTTCATAAGACAGGTGCCAACATGGAAATACTAGCAAGGTGCACATAGGTGCCCAAGGTGAAGTGGTAAGATCCAATACTTCTGTCTTTGGCAAGGCTGGGTAACAAATAACATAGCAACGGGGTGCTGCTGCCTGTTGCGGAGGACCTGTGTAACATCTCTTGCTACAGTTCATGAAACTCTTACTATAGCCAGAGGGCATCTAGTTGAAGATGATTTAATTATTTGAACAGCAAATAATGCTGAGGTTATCATGAGCTGTCTGTGGCAGGCTGATAGCAAGAGCATCCTTTCTAGTTACTGATACTGTAAATGCTGCATACTGCACAGTAATTTTTTGAATGATGGGGAGGCGTGTGCTTGGAGCTGGTGAGGGGGAATGCTGGTTTGTTGAATTAGGAAGTGCAAATATGGAGAGGCCCTATTTCCAGTCGAGAGGAGCTGGTCAGCCTAGGATACAGTGGGTATTGTAAGTGCCTCTCTCTCCACGTAGTTCTTCCACTTGTGTTCTGGCACATTAATGTGATGAAAATACTTCAATACTGTCACAGCTGCGTTGCTCCTTTATAAAAGCTTTGAAAACAACTTGCAATCCTTTATTCCCTTCCAAGTACTCATATACCAGACTGTTTTATATGAAAAACAAATTTGTAATGGAAGTGCATAAATAATAAAAACCAATACCTTTTGAGAATCATTGCAGGCATCAGAAAAGTTTGGTTTGGAGCAAATTGCAACCTTTGAAGTCCTGTTTCTTGTGGAAAATACACATCCCTTCAATTCTGCACATATGGTCTGGATGTGATTGGGTTGGGATAAGGAGATGAAGGAACATCATCTTGCCTTATTCCCAGACTGTTTAGTTGCTTCCATTGTGAAAAATAAAAGGTTACGGTTGGGTGAAGATTATAATTTTAGTGAATGGTTGTAGGGATGAACAGCTACTCTACCAGGAGTAAAAGTTCTTGTAACTCAGATAATTTCTGTGCTGCAGGTAAGTAATTCCCATGTTCATGTGATTTGAAGACAGACTGTTTACCTTGGGGAAGTGGAGCAGGCTATTACAATTTTTTATTTTGCATTCTGTATCCCATTGACTTTTAGGCCAATGCTCTTATTTTTGTTAATTTGGTATGGTCTTCTAAACTAGTTCCAGCCCTACAACACTTTGGTAATGTGCTATATGTTTTAAGTTTCAGTAGAGTGTAAAATCAAGGTAATTGGTCCTGGGTCCTGTTACCACTGCTGGTTTGCTACTACTTCTGTTACAGCTGTAGAGAAGCAGTTTCTTTTCCTGGACACTTCTGAGTGGAAAAGGATATCCATTTTCCAAAGCTCACCAGTGACCTTGTTTAAACAAAATTTTAGTCAGCTCCTGGCTGAGCAGAGGTAGGAGCAGGGTTGGTAAGCAAAAACACCAAAAAAGAAAAGGCTGACCTGATTTTTTCCCTGCTTAGGCATTTGTCCAAACATTTTTTTCTTTTATTCTGTTACAAACTCTTGCACCCTGTTTGTGCTGGAGAGGGGAATTACACGAATTGAATGCTCAATTAAGATGATGATACTTGTTGGTAGAATTGACTCCCAGCTACCTCCCTGCTTTTGTTCCAAGGGCAGAGTTCAGCATTTCCTAGCGTGACTTTTTGAATCAATCTTCTTTGATTTCTGGAGAGGTTTTGGACCTGTTTGCAGACTTTGTTTTCAACTTGAAATTGCACCATCAGTATGCCAGGGCATGACTTCCAGTAGTGCATGCTCCTATTGGAAGAAGAGTCAGGTATTATCCATAGCAAGGAGAGGTAAATTGGGTTTTGGTAGGCTTGGAGCTGTTGCATCCCTATGTAAAACAGTCTCCATACCTCTGGCACTGATGGACACCCTCATGATTCCCACCGGATTTCCTGCAGCTTTTTGAGATGCTGCTGAAGAAGCACAGGTTTTGAAAACTTCAGAATAAGGCTCTTGCAGTGATGAGGCAGAGATCTGTGCTCCTATGAGCAGAACACCATACACTGAAGCGGTTTCTGTTCAGTGACAGAAGCAGTGGAGAAAGCAAAATGGACCAGGTGAGGCGCAGGATTGCAACCAAAGGGTAAATCTTTGCTTCCCAGTGTGTCTGAGGAGATAGTTGGGAAGCACGTAGGTTCAAGGCATACAAGCCTGTAGAAAGCAGGACAGCAGGACTGGTCTTGGGAGGACTCCGATAGTCTCAGCTGTCTGGGCTGCAGCTCTCAGGGCCAAGGAGTTGGCTTAGGAGCCTCATTAAAGCACCCGTGAGCTCCAGTGCCTTCGTGTCTCACTGGGCTGTGGCTTTTGCAAGGCACATGAGTTACTCTCCATGGGAGTCTGCACTGCAGACCTACTTTCAGATACAGTTTTTCATGTCTTGCTTCTAAAAGCCTGTAGCTCAAGGATTGATTTTATTTTCATGAATAATTTGATGGTTTAACGTGAGTGGATTTAAGCTCTTATGTAAGAACCTGCTGAGCCTGCCTGTGTAGTGTTAAAACTTTGAACCTCAAGCCAGAGTGGCTCCCTTTTTGGTATTTTAATCTGCCTTCAAATGCTTCGTTAGAGAGCAAATCTTCTTTGGCTTCTCTTCATGCTGAGACTACTTCTGATTTAGAGCTGTTTTTCCAGAGTGTTGATATAAATGTAACCTTGCAATGCTTTCCTCTCGGCCTCAGCTTCTCTCCAGCACTTTGCTTTTTAACGGTACTGATGTCAAAACAGACGATGCATTGCATGAATGGAGAAGGAAAAAGGTCAAATCAATTAGCAGTTGCCAGTGATTAAGTACCATTGTGTGTAGTAAGTAGTAAGTTAAGTTGTAATGAGACAAAAGGATATTTTTGTGCCTTGGAAATCATTCATTTTTTACAAGGGCTTTGATGATAGTTCAGAACCAAAATGCAAAACAGGCCTTTAATTAAGGGTAAGATGAAGCTGAATGAAGGAAACAGATGAAGAATAGCACATCATTCATCTACATGTTTGTGAAGCATCAGTGGGGTCCTACTCTTGTAGTTTGGAATTTTGGTAAAGAGGCTGTTTGATTATTTTGCTATATATACAATCTTTTCAATGTCTATAAGTATCTGAAGGGAAGGTGCCTAGAGATGGAGCCAGACACTTCTCAGTAGTGCCAACCAATAGAAGTAGCAGCAATGGGCAGAAACTGATGCACAGGAAGTTCCACCTGGATATGAGGAAGAATTTCTTCACTCTGAGGGTGACCAAGCACTGGAACAGATTGTCTGGAGAGGTTGTGGAGTCTCCCTCACTGGAGATACTCAAGAACCACCTGGCCTCAATCCTGTGCCAGGTGCTGTAAGATGACCCTGCTTGAGCAGGGAGGTTGGACCAGATGACCCCTTTAGTCCCTTCCAACCCAGCCCACTCTGTGATTCTGTGTGTGTTTGCATTCTGCAATGATTCTGTGTATGTTCTAAAGTGGAACAGTAGAATTGCTTTTGCTGTGGTCTTGGGGGTGTTATGGGGATTTTGTGGAATTTGTTTGTTTGTTTGTTTGGGGTTTTTTGTTTGTTTGATTTTTTAATGCCTCAGATTATAGTTCTGGCTTTTTGCTTAATATTTGGGATGGACTTTGTTTGGGATCTTGAAGCAGTACTGCATCTTCATTCCTAATGATAGTGCTGGAATTTCTACAGCTTTTTGTTTCAGTCATGGTTAGATTTACATTGCCCATTATCTTATAATTAGTGTGTGATTTGCCTGATTTACTTTCCTCTGGCATTATTGTGGAGGAAAAGAGTATCTTGCTATGTTTGTGCAAAAGAAAGTAAAGCCTGGCTATTATCTGTTGGCATATCTTGGTGTTTGCCAAATTGTCATTTACTGCTGTAATCCTAAGTGAATTTAGGACTCAGTTGAAAAATTGTTTTTGTTTGCTCAGTTTATTTCTCTTTATCGTTACAATATAGACAATTAAAATGGGTGTATTTCTTTGTTTTTTAATGAAGTTTGCTAATTTCTGTTTTGCACTTGTGTACCACTTGTAGTGTGGTGTCTTCTACTAAGAGACAGTTCTGCATTGTTGTTGAAATGTTGCTGGAGTGGAAATTACCACACTTTTCAGTTTTGGAAACTAGTTCATGTAGAGACTTTCTTGTACGCCCGTGTGAACTTTTGTTAATTTTTTCTGTGGTTGACTTTGTGTGGGTGACTGTCCTTAGGTAAAGGACCAATTGAGCCTAACTGAATTTAGATAAATGCAGCTGTGACCTGACATCAGGTGATTATAACTGCAGGTGAAGTAAACCAGTTCCTGTCTGATTTCAGCTAAGGATTAGTTACTCTATTCTGTTTTCTGAATAGGAAGAGCTCAAGTTGGCCAGGTGTATAGATAGGGAATTTTAGAACTAATGAAATACTTGGTTTACCTTTTTCCAGCAGATCCCCAGAAAAGTGTGGAAGATGAAATTGAATCTATTCTGCAGGAGCGGATAATGGTTTTGGATGGGGGCATGGGGACCATGATCCAGCAACATGCGCTGACAGAAGAGGATTTCCGAGGGCATGAATTTAAAGATCATTCCAGGCCTTTGAAAGGCAATAATGACCTTCTCAGTATAACTCAGCCTGATATAATCTGTGACATACACAAGGTAGGTGGTTGTGGTTCCTGTCTCTCGACAAGAGAAGGAGGGAGAACTTGGCCTCTGCACTCCCCTTTTCCATACCACAGGCTCCTGGCTCTCCAGTGTCTTTTGGGGATAGGGAAGAGAGTGCTAGGTAACCATGTGAAAAAGAATGACCAGATTTGACTGTTCTGGTTGTGTGAGCACAGCATTTTTGTCTTGGTTCCTGATGTCACCCAGGCAGTGCTATTTTAAAATCCTTTTTTGACTTATGTCTCTGATATATTTCAGTTAATTGTAGATTCTGGTTTTTTTTCATTTTTATTTCCACGTCTTATTTTCAGCTAGCACTTGAAATGCGTCTAAGTAGGACATATCTAAATTCCAGATGTGTTTCTATAATTGTGTATTAAAGGGCTGTTAAATGTGGCAGCCTGAAGCAGGCCTCTCTGTAGTTAATGAGTATATGTGTTTCCATAGTGTTGTTTTTTCCCTAGAATATTAATGTGTGGCCCAGAGAATAAAACAGTCTAATCTGCTGATGATTAGGAATTTGCAAACAGATTTAATTGTTTTCCTGTCATCAATTAGACTTTAAAAAACAACTTACTAAGTCTTGTATTTATTGAGCTGCAGGTATTTGTAGGTCTTACTGTAATAATTGGAATGTTTGAACGGCATTGCACTATTTGTTATTCAGTTGAAGCCTCACATCTGTTCTGGATTTTTCCAGTTATTTATTGACAAGATCTGTATTTCATTGATGAGAATAACATTTGGTTTATGTTTGTTAATCTTGGAAGGTAGTCTGTGTTTTTTCATTTACATAGTAACTGCCATTCTTTGGATGTTAAGAATGATGGGCTGGAAGGGATCAGTCTTTGACCTATCAAAATTTCAGAAGGAAGTATTTGTAGATTGAGTTCAACTGTGTGATAGTGCTCATGAACCTTGGAATTTATAATAGGTTGTAGTTTTAATAGGGTGAGCTGCTTCAACAATTGAATTTGGCAGGTTCAGTAGAGCAATAGTGATGTGACTTGAGAATGCAGCTATTGACTCAAACCAAGTAACCTGCTGTTATCTCTCTAATGGCCAGTTATAGGTGCTTTAGGAAGAAAGTAAAAAAAAGAGCTGTATTTTGTGGTCCCCATCCCTGCAGCAACTACTGGGTCAGAGGCTTTTTGAGCAATGGGTGGTGACTTCATATTTTACAGCCACCAGTGGTTATTTCTTCTGAGAACTGGACAGAAGAAACTTGCAATAATAGATGAAAATATTTCTACAAAGTAACTATAATCTCACTATCTGTATGGTGGATGGTTTTTTGGTTTTGTGCTTTTTTTTTGTTAATGACCCTGTGAGCTAAATCTCACAGACAGCAATAGCTTAAAAAGTAAATGTTAACTGTCCATTGTCTGGCAAAATCAGATTCAAAGGTAAGAGACATGATGTATTTTCAAAGGCCAAAATTACCTTCCTGCATTGAGTGTGTTATTTCCTTCTGTGGTGGTAGACAGTAAAGTTGGAGAGCTTGTACACATTTAATATATTAAGATGATTTTCAGCAAATTAATATGTTATTGGTTGACATGTAAGCGCTTCTATATTTTCATGTATCTATATGTAGGTATTTTCATATGTTTTCAAGAGTTGAGAGAAAGCATATTTGTTTACAGCAAAACATGTTTTAAAACAAATTTATTTTCAGCTGTCATTTGGATCAAGACTTTATTTGCACTGTTGAACTCAATGAGTTCATCTGCTTTTTGTAGGAAAATGTGAGTGATTTATGTTCAATGGTCGCATCCCTATTTTTGATTTACTAGCACTTCAAGTGTTTTAATTTCCTTGAATATGCAGGGATCATATCAGGGTTCAAAGGGGTCAAAAAGACGAGTTAGGGAAAAGGGCAACTGACAGAGATTATAGAAATGCAGGCTAGAATCTGCAAAATCTCAGTTTCCTTCAGTGGGAATTAGACAACCAAAATGGGGCAGAAGGCTTAACAATTTTGTGAATCTCTGTCATTAGTTAAACTTTAAATGAGATCTGCACAAAACGTCATTCTCCTGAGCTTGTCTTCTGTCCCAGTGTACTCTTGTGCTGTACAAATCCCTTCAGAACATTTAAAATTTCTAATCTTTTCTGTTGTTGTTTAATTGGGGCCTTTTTTGAGACTGCTCACAGCAGCCCTTGCTTGCTGATGGCAACTGGACTGTGTCCGACCATATCCCTGTGCAGAAATCTAGAATGTGCTCCAGTGGCAGAGGTGACTCCATAAATGTCACTTGTTAATAGAAATTGTCACTGACACTGAAATTCTGAAAATCGGTTACATGAAACACCTCTATTGCTCTGGCCCTCTGCTTTTGAATAAGGCCTTTAGAGTTTGATCAGCTTTGAATTGGAAAATGATTTGTGACTTTTTGTCAGCTGGATGAGACAAAGTAGTTGGGTTACTTGCATTCCACACCTCAGGCTTTTTTTCTTTCATGTCTTGCAGGAATACTTGCTGTCAGGTGCTGACATCATTGAAACCAACACGTTCAGCAGCACTCGAGTTGCACAGGCTGACTACGGCCTTGAGCATTTGGTAAGAATGCTAAACTATTTACACGTTAAAATATTAATCATGTCCTAGCAACCAAGATTAGCTTAGTCCCAGGATTCATTGATGTTGTGCTTATTGCTGCATGCTGCCTCTTGAGCCATGTGGTGGGATCGTAGCTCCTTGCTGCTGCTGTGGACAATTGCACTTGGTGTGTCACAGACATAGTGTACTTCTTGTTGGCAGAGGTACAGGCAATAATAATTAGTCCTAGATTTTGTTTGAGCATTTACAGAGTCTCTCAGTTCTGTGAACAGGGATGTTTTGCTTCAGTCCTTCCAACTTACCAAATGCCATAATGGAACCGCTTTTTTCCTGGATACTGCTTATGTATTGTTTGTGCTGATGTATGTAGAAGTCCTTTCTAGTTTGCATTTATTGTGCCTATTCTTTGTTAGGTATTGTTTTGAGAATTTGAGGAAATATATGAAAGTAAATACTTGGAAGAACGCTACTTGAATAAAAAGTGAGCTTAAGAGTAGGTTAATTTTGTCATCAAAATCCTGTTCTTCAGTTTCTGTTGATTTCAGCAGGATTTATTTACTGCCTTAAAGAACAAAATTTTATGATAAGCAGCTGTAGGCTGGAGCATGTGCAGGATGAACCGGCCATGTAACTCTGTTGCTGAGATGTATTGAGCTGTTCCTTTTGAAGCGCTGTGGTGGTGCTTATACATATTGTGTGACTTGGGCAACCTTCAGAGTGTAGTGTGAGCTACTGGGTTGCAAGTGTTGTGTTTCTTTGAAGATGAGTTACCCTGGACTGAGCTAAAGGTTGCTCAGTAATTTTCTGTAAACATTCCAGGCATATCGATTAAACAGAGCCTCTGCACAGGTGGCCAGAAAAGCAGCAGACACTGTAACTGCTCAGACAGGTAAGTAGTGTTATTTTAACTTTGTCAAAACCACAAAAAAGTAAAATCTTTGAAATGCTTCTAACTAGAGGATAGCTTGATGTTTTACATTATGGGGACATAAAATGATACTATGCATGTTTGCAAGTTAGGCACAGTAGCCGCAATTTCATATCTCTATTCATATCACACTAGCTTCATCATGTTTGAAGGATCTGATCCTTAGGGTGTTCTTCAGCATAGCTGTCGTGTGCCTGCCTGGTTTAGACTGCAGGTGATACACATTTTCAGACGTGTTTTAGAGAAAATAAATTAAGCAGGAACTGTTAAAAGTTCCTTACGTTTGTATGGCACAAGTCTTTGTACTCCAGAACTAGGTTAGCTGATTGTAGGTAAATATGGATTACCAGTTAATCCTAGTGTTTGTCTAATGGTTTAACTTTATTCAGAAACTCATGGAACAGTCTTAGTATATGAATGTCTTCTGTAAATTTTCATTTAAAGAGGGGTTAGAGCTTCTTTACACTGCTGTAGACAATGCTGTCTTGCAAAGCCTCATTTCTGCTTGTATTCTACAATCAAACTGTATTTCAAACTAACAGTGCTGCTGCTGTTCAGATAGTACCTTACTGATGTGATTCATAGTTGCAATAAAAATGTAAGATTTGAAATATACTTTAAAAAGGTGGGGGTTTTATGTTATATGCCTGAATATTCAAATAAGGTTATGTAGAAAAATTCCAGGACAGTTCTATGCTGTGCATTTAGAGTAATTGAATGAAGTTTCTTGTGTTAGAGACAAATGATTCTTAGAAGAAAAATTAATTGAGACAATTGCCCTTTTCAGAAATGTTCTTCTGTCTTGTGTGTATACATCGAACATCCCGGTGGATTAAAATAAAAAAGTCAGCTGTGCTGGGTGATCTTGTGCTGACTAAACTCTAGATTAGAGACAGCAGTTTCCTGTTTTATAGTGCGTCATCCTTGAATGATATGCATGTCTTGGTGTCTTTGGAGGTACTTTACATTGACCGTCACTGTAAAGCCAGAGGTAAATAGTTTAGGGGGTTTTTCCCCCTCCTGTGTCTTGGTCTAGGAATTAAGAGATATGTTGCTGGAGCAATGGGTCCAACAAACAGGACGCTCTCTGTGTCACCGTCTGTGGAGAGACCAGATTACAGGAACATAAGTAAGTATTTATAACCATCAAGTTGACTTAGGCAGTAGTTTTGAAAGACATATCTCCAGGTGAAATTAACATCGTTCCTGTTTTACAGCTTTTGATGAACTGGTTGAAGCCTATACGGAACAAGCCAAAGGACTTTTGGATGGAGAAGTTGACATCTTGCTGGTGGAAACCATATTTGATACTGCCAATGCTAAGGTGAGACTTCTGGGGAAAAAAAACCCACCACACTAATATAAGTATTTGGTGTACTACCTAAGGAAATTCAACATAATATTCTTTAAGAGCTATCAGCTACTGCTTGCTAAATACATGAAAAGACTCTTTAATTGAGAGCAAGTGAGTAGAATGTGAGGAGATGGTTTTTAATCAACCTTTTCCAGAATGTTTCTTTTGCCTCTTAATATGTGCCATTTGTATCTTTCTGGCTGCCTGTGCCAGCTGTCCTTTTATTCCCAGAAACTGTACTGTATTGCTCACCATCTCCAAATGCTTCTGATTGTATTTTTCACTGTAAGCATGTCTGTCCAAAGGATGCTTGTGATGCACACTGGAGAGGCAATGTCCAGTGAATCTGGTTTCAGGTGTGAGAAGGCTTGTAAGACAGTTCTATTAAAAGGTGTTTTGGGGACGGGGAACTCTGCCATCAGCTTTAAGAAAGAACAATATGGAATAGAAGATTAGAAGGGTAAAATAGAAGGAATAAAATGTTGAAATACGTCACAATTCATGGGATTTTAACACCTCCTTCTTTATCTAATAATTGCTCAGTGCAGGTGGTGGAGTTGTTAGGGTACTTAAAACTGTCTTGCAATTTTATGTGGAAAAGTGTGGCTGGGTATGCACACAGCATTTCTTTAGGTTTTTGCCTCAGGCTGAGTAACATGCACACCGGCGTGACTTTCCCTTGGCAGATTTGACCAGTCATCATGGAGGTTTGGCTAGGAACCTATAGGCTTAACATAATGCTAGGGGCGTCTTCACAGGCAGCTTTCTTACCCTAAAGAGGAAGGACATTTTCAGGACGTTCAAAGGAGTCACTTGCAGGTCTTACTGTAAAAATTTGTGGTGGTTGGAAGCCTTTGGAAATTACATGTCTAAACAGATTCAAGGGCAGTGAATGTGTACTGGGAACAGTACATAAGGCCATGTCTGGGATGGATGGGGGTTGTGCTGCAGATATGAGAGAGAAGTACTTGCTGATGTGATTTGGGTTTCAGAGTAGTCTTGGTTTTATTTGGTTTCCCTGTGATACTTTCTTTCTACTTGTTACCAAAATGTGTTTTGGAACATCTGGAAAATGTTGAGGGTAAGAGTAAAACTTCATGAGTGTAGTAAGTTTTGGCAGGCCATAGGAGCTAGCAAGTTGCATAAATAGCCATAAAATAAATAAATTAAAAAAAAAAAAAGGGCATCAAACCCATAGAAACAAAAAGAAATGAACAATCTGAAGAACTCTCAAAACATCATTAATGTTTTGCAACATATTCTTCTGTAGGCAGCTCTTTTTGCACTTCAGATGTTATTTGAAGAAGAGTATGCTTCCCGACCCATATTTGTAAGTATATTTCAATATTTTACATATCCTTAAGCTTCATTTCTGAGCTAGTTGAGATGGCAGTTGATTAAAGTGCTTTGAAATGAAGGAAATGAGTTTATAGGAAATGTACTTTTTCCACATGATTGTGAAAGTAAAAGCTCTTACAGTTTGTGAAATCAGCCTTGGATAGCTCTGTACAGCTGATCAAGCCATAGACAAAGGAATGACTTTATTCCAGTGTGTATTCATTCTGTGCGTATTTCCACAAGAAAAGGTCTAATGATGATTTTTTTCAGGCTGGCTGTCTTGAGGGCAATAGAAACCAGTGCTTCAAGGATAAAATTAGGCAAATTCTGACATATTTTCAAGTAGAATGAGTAGCTATTTGAAGTCAGAAAAATCCGTCTTACTCCATATTCTTTCTCTGATATGTCTTTTTCTGATAGTTGCCGGTTATGAATGCTTTGAAAGAAATATAGAAGAAAAATAAGCTTGTTTTGAAAGTTCTGTTGTATTCTTCCAGCTTTCTACATTTTGCAGTCCAGCCTTTCTGATTTGCAGTTTCTATCTGTTTGTAGGCTCTCATTGAATGTGTTTACTACTCCTTCCCTGCATCTATATTCAAACCTATGTGGGACCCAGGCATCTACAAAATAATCTGTCAGTAACTTCCGCAGCTAAGAAATGTGCTGGTTCAAAGTCTGCTTACTTTCGGGCAGTCCACCTGATAACTTCTATTGTGTCTTACCATTTGTCTCTTGGAGGTGATAATGAGCAGTTATTCTGTGTTCTCTTTGCTGCATCATCATAGCATTTGTAGTCCTTTGTGAGAGCCTCCTTTAGTCATCTTTTTTCAGCCTGAAGGGTCCTTGTCTATATAGCTGTTCTGTTTGGTTCATTCATTATTGTCCTGGTTTTTTTTTTTCCCACTTCCTCAAGTCAGAGTGGAAGGATGGTAGAATACAGCATTCAAAGTGCAGATGTCAGGGATTGTATGATAGTGATGTTCTCTGCCTTTTCCTTTTCTTTCTTTGTAGTTTCTGATGTTTTGCTTCACTGCTATGAGCTTGGAAATCACCTTTGTAAGAGTCTCTTTTGTTGCTTAGTTTAGCTTCTAGTTTAGTAAAGACTGGATTGGAAGTGTGATTGTGTAGAACTCCTCCCGTGTTCACAACTTTGTACTTGATCAGTTAGCACAGAGTTAGCTTTTTGTCTTCATTGCCCTGAACAGAAGAGTGGCCCTTGGGCTTGGTTCCTCACTCTTTGCTCCCTTTTCAGCTCAGGTATGTTGAGAAGTTACAACCCCTAGCACAGCTCTCTAAGATTCCACTGGTTGCCTCCCTTGACTGAGTACTTTGAAGGTGGAAAGTGGCATCAATATTAAAGCATGCTTTGGAGTAAATAGTGGATTTACTTTTGCATGGAGTCTTCTAAACCCATTCGATCTTCTGGAAAGAAAGGCGTTTAGACCTGGTGTGGTGTAAGAATGGTACTCCATGCATTCACTCAGTGAGATTCTCCAAACCACGAGCCGCTTTCTTGCTCCCCGACTTTCTCCCTTCTCCCTTTCCCTGCGGCAGGAAGGAGAATTGGAAGCACAAAAGGCACAGATCAGGGGTTGAGGTAAGAACAATTTACTAGGAACAGCAATAAGATAAGGAACAATAACAGCAACAATATTAATAACAAAAGTGCATAAAGGAGTGAGTGATTCACTTGCAAAAATGCTTACCATGGAGCTTGACTGGACTGCAGCCACTCCACCTTGTCTACTCCCTCTGGCTTGGGACCAGCGTCTCCCAGACCACTCCCTCTGGCTCAGAACTGGTGTTACCCCACGGCTCTGTTCCACTGGAAGGAACCCCTTCTCCCACACCTGGCAATGATGTGGTGTAACTTCTGTGTCCTAGCCATGCCCCCTCCTGGCTACAGCAAGAATTAACCTTGTCCTGGCCAGAACCAGGACATCTGAGGAGGCTTTCCTGGCTCATCCAGATGCCTGCCAAATTCTCAACTTTGTAGTTGTTAGTTGGGGTCAAGACCTTATTTATTATTTGCACATCTCTTTCTGTATATTGCTAAAGCAGTGTGATTATAGAGGTTAAGACTTATACTTCCGCTACCGAGTTGCAACATTTGATGTTCCGTTGTGGCAAAAGAAGTAACTTTTTTTTAAGGTCAGACCCACCTCACCCACCTTTCCACCAACCACCACCAAACAAGTTAGTAGCAGTCCTGAGACCTGAAATAACTTAAATGGTGAGGTGAGGAGAAGGTGACTGCTGATAGCAGCCTAAACAGAAAACCCCTGAGGGTTGGTTCGAAGGCTGTTATCAGAATGGTACTCAAGCTACCTGGCTGCTGGGTGGTTCAGAGTAATTTTCTCTCTTTTTTTTCTTTTCCTTTTGTTTTGTTTTTTCCCCCCTGAGGAGGGGGGAGAGAGGGTAAGACAAAAACCTTTGATCAGTCTTCTAGATAAATATTTAAACATTTATATGGAGAAAAGGATTTAATTTTTCTGGTTGAGTTGTGCCTCATCACTTTGAGAGGAGCACAGGTCTCTTTACTTAGAGTTATTGCAGTTCAGCCATTTTAATTTTTCATTTTGTTGTGCATTTAATTCTTCTGCTTTCTCTATGTTCAATTGATATTTAGGTTTCTGGAACCATTGTGGATAAGAGTGGGCGTACCCTCTCCGGCCAGACAGGAGAGGCCTTTGTCATCAGTGTTTCCCACAGTAAGCCACTTTGGTAAGGAAATGTATCATTCATTCTCTTAGTTAATTATTTGTAGATTGAGATTCTTTTCTATTTTAACCCTTACTTGCAGCTAAATGGAAGCTACGCAAGCTGTGATCATACATACTCATGTGTGTTGCTAACATGTTTTTCTATTGTTCCCTCAACAGAAATTGTTTCTAAAGAAAGCTGAATTTTTAATTCATTGCTTTAAATAATCTGGGGGTTTATGTTTACACTGAAATCACAATTAGGTCAAAATCTGAAACTGTAGTTTGCCATCTCCTACTGTCTTGAGCTGTGCAAGGAGCCAATCCGGGCTACAGGCAGGACTTGCATCTCTTTCTTAGAAGGGAAGCAGTGCCAGCTGAGAGTGTTTCAGGGTGTCTTGAAAGAGCAAACCATAAGATACTATGGCAGTGTTCTTTTTACTGAACTCTTAGAAAAATGTGACCCGAGTGTATTTCTCAAGAATGTACATGGTTGTTTTGTGAGCTCCTGATGCCTCCATTTACTTTCATTCTTTTCTATTCAAGCAGAAAAGTTGAAATTTATATGAGGTTAAGATCTGTGCAAATGGATAATGTGTCAGATTTGGTCATTGTGCAAGGTTTTGCATGTTCATTCGAGTACCTTCCCCTGGTTATCTATTCTTCTGTGTTTCTATACCCTCTTCTACCTCCTCCTTGTCTCCTCTTCCTTCTTTGCCTTTTTTTGCTTTCAGGTGGGTTCTCTTCACACAAAAGCTTGCGCCAGAAATAGGTGGCTTTTTCCTAGAATATTCTAACTGAAAGCATTTAATTTGCTGTTAGTAGTGCACACCATGCACATTATGATGAGCCATTGTTTGTTTTTACAACAAAATTTCAGCGAAACCACGCAATCTGTCATCTCAGTGATGCAGAAGCAGAAGACTGCATTCACAGTTTTCCTGACTGCCCTTGAGGCTCCACTTTCCCAGACCAGACGGTGTTCCAGAAGTAACATATGGAGCCTCTTGGAACAGGGTGGTAGTTGACTTCTTCTCTCAGCATCACGGCCTCGTGATCCATATTTGGCATGAGTCTGTCTCAGATAATTTTGTTCTAACTCTCTTGCTTGCGAAGAAGAGAGAAGGGCACTGGAGCAGAAATCAAGATTTTTATTAAAGCATATTTCATAAAAGCTGTCTTATGGGTCTCAATGTTTAGGGCCTGTTTCTCATTTGTGATAAGGCTACTATACAGCACTGTAGCAGGAGGATTTTAGTGGTTGGAACAGATTGCATTTAATGTTGTTTCTGTGGCCAAATTGGTGCAGAGTGGCTTTAGGGTTGTGAAAAAGCTGATTAATAGTAGTATCCTAGGAATCATAGTGTTCATGTGTTTCTGTTTGGGTTGTGTATGCCCTGATTAGGGTGATGTGTCATCCTTAATTCAGTTTGGTTTGGAGCCCACCCTTAAAAGTGTGTGCTTTGTGTCTGGGTTATGAAGGTGGTAGCTGAGAAACTCATGAACTGTGCTTAGTAAGTGCCAAAAGATGTGTGTGAAACTGCTTGCCATGCAAGATGCTCAGATGTGTTGTTTCAGATCTGTGATAGTTTCTACTGTGGTAGCTTTGGTGAGACATAACACTGAGTTTTGGGTAATAATGTGAATTTCCTTCTGGTCCCAAGGGTACTCTGCAGCCTTATCTTTCCCAGGAGTTTGTGTATGACTGCTGTGAAGAAATGAGCAAGGGAGGGAGGTGGTGTTTAAGATGAGTGTGTGATGGTTATTACACTAGGGTGGCAGTGATAGAATGGCAGCAATCTGGCTCAAGGCTGCTGGCTTTTAAGGTATGGCTCACAGTTTGCTTTTCTCAAAAGTTTTCTTGCATGATGTTGAGTGCTGTGAAGAGATGATACTGGCCACAGAAGCTACTTTTTGTTTCTGAATGAATGTGCATGTCTGTGCTACAGTTCTGAGACAGGAAATACTTGGATTGTGTCATTCTCAGGAATATACTTGTTAGCAACCCTGGTAATGGGTAGTAATTCAGGCAGTCCAGAGTGTGGGGAGTGTGAGCTGGAAGCTTGTAATTCAAAAGACTTTAGAGTAGGAAATACTTTGAATTTGTCTGCATTTGATAGGGGCGGTCTTGCTAACCATTCTTACCTTGCTTTGCTTTGAGCATCTTGGGGGATGAGCCCACACTTTTAAATAAATTTCAGAACCTCATTGCTGTAATGAGTTGTGTATTCCTTGGGTTTGCCATTTGTATCCAGGGGATCTGTGCGATGGATTTAAAGATATGTAAACACCGAATCTTGAAATGAAAATAAAAAGGTTATTTTCAATTATTTCTGGCAAGTGTGAGGTGTACTAGAGAAAGCACTTTGAAGGTAGAGCTTGCTGTTTAAAAAAACCAAGCATATATACCTTTCCCCCTAAAAAAAAACTCCCCTCAAAAAAACCAAACCAAAACAAAAAACCAACCAAAACCCCAACTACCTCATCCCTAAATTATTGAAAGAAGGGATTTGTGTATTATTTGATCTTGGTCTGTGACTGTGATATTCAAGATCCTGGGTTTGGATGTTCCTGTGAGCCCCTTGGATTTCAACAATTTTTCATTCTGTTCAACAAGTACATCTGACTGCAATAATTTATTGCTACTGCTTGTGAAATTACCAAGGCCCTGCCTACTCCTTGGAAACAGGAGAAAAGTCAAAAACCATTTTATGCTCCCAGTCCTGTGCAGGGCTTTTTTGCTTTTGACCTCTGTGAAACTAAGTGGGCATACAGGCACTTAATTAGCTTGGCTGCCTGTGTAGCTCAGTCAGTTGGGAGATGTGGCTGTTACGCATTCCTGTTTTAGTGGGTTAGGTTGCATTCTCTCTGAAACTGTTATTCCAGGAAAGGAGAAAGGTTTTTAAATCTGCCTCTTCCAGCAGCTGTATGAACACCTTCTGAATTTTGCAGTGCTCACAAGGTGGTTTC